>MNCI01027806.1:323404-360732 GCA_015680685.1 Gnetum montanum | reverse complement strand
CCACAACACTTAACATCATTTTCCACAATTCACACTGGGGAGTTTGGTTGGAAAGGGCATATGGTAGGGATAAGACATTTTGAGAGTTGACGATGGAAGAGAGGATCTATTTCAAAATTGGAACGTATCACCTCTTCACCACGAAGGGCTTGAAAAGGATTACAACATATGTAGCAAGAGGTTGTGCAGTGCTGATGGGTAAGGTTAATGCTAACCTACCTCATCTATACCTTACAGAGATCCTGAAGTGGTTAGAGGAACAAAAGATAGGGAAGATGGCATTGCCCTTCCCTTGTCTTATCAGGAAGCTATGCTGACATGCTGGTATTAGGGGATACACTAATGATGTCCTCCAAAAAGCACAAAATGCTTCATATGCTAAACTGTTAAAGCCACCAGCTGCAAGGAAAATCACTAGTGAGACACTGGGACCAGAATAAGAAGAAGAACGGATAGCTTGACTAACTACAACTCAACTTGCAGGACCTAGCCAACTTCAAAAAATGGAACCCAGCCAACAACAGGAAGCAGGGCCTAGCACGGACCACCACCACAAGATTACAAACCATCGATGAGCCACCTCAAGGCCATCGCCGAGATAGTCAATTAGGGAAGTCATGATGATGCAAATCTCTTCTACATCATTGATGATGCCATATAGCCCATGGTTTCTTTGGATCGTACAAGAGGTGAGATGTTCATCCATACAGGAGGAGGGGAAAGTACTTGGTCACAACAAATCTTGGAAAACATTGCATCTTTCCAAGTGTAATTAGAAACTGGTGAAGGGGCCATGGTGGTGGTCATGCAACAACAGGATGTAGTAGGAGCCACAGAAGTGGTCGTAGATCATATTAAAGAATCATTCAATGTACCTATTTTACCATCGATAGATCTCACAGGAGCACGAGATGCTCAAACTTTGGCCGGAACCTCAATGACTCCTATGGAACATGAGGATGTGCTTGATTGATTACTACAAATAGGATAAGTAATGACGTCCTTATTTGATATCCCTCTAGATGTTACAGCAATTCAATCAGACCTCATTTCCACTAAGGGAAAGCTAGTCTTAACAGAGGTGAGGGTCAAGCATGCTGAAGTAGAGGTGCAAAAATATCAAGAAAAGCTCGTGGCCCTACAAGCAGCATAGTGGGACCCTTTGCAATTTTTTCCCATAGACTAGCTATTCAATTTCAAAATTGAGCAACTAATCAAACTACTAACAGAGAATAAGAAGGTGGCAGAAGAAAAAAAAGACTATTTGGAATGCCTCTATAGCACAGGCAGAAACTCATGCGCATATCAAGGCATTCAAAGCCTTATAGGAGGAAAAAAGTAGCTTGTTGTCAAAAACCTTCAGTTGACCTCTGTGGAGAAGCAAAATAATGTTCTTGAAGAACATTTCCATCAGTTGTGAGAACAATTCATCTGGGTCAACCAAGACATGAGCCATTTAGCCAAAGAGAATCAAACCCTCTCAATGGAGGAGGTACGTGCAATCCATCAAAAGATAGCTATCGAAATAAGTGCGTGGAAAAATGAGGCTACATGACATGAAAAGCTAAAGGAGCACTTTTGGGACTAGGTGGGGATGTACAAACAGATCCTTGAGAAGGAGATCCATATGGTCAAGGCCCACATCAATGCTATTAGTGCTCAACACACTGACTGGTGGGCCATATTGGACACATATGCATTGGCCCACTAGGTAGAAGTTAAGAACCGAGACCTGCAGATCCAAGATCTTATAAAATACATAGAGTTTGCAAACTTGCAGTATGCCAACCTTGCCATGTTAACATCAGGGCACCTAGGAATAGAGCTTGAGCAACAGGTAGCTACCACCTACATCAAATATGAAATAGAATTTGTAGAATGCAAGAAGATATTGCAAAAACTGGAGATTACAAATTCTGAACTTGAGGTGATAAAGGCAAGATACTAAGGCCAAAAAGGTGTTACAACAGATTTGGCTCGACGGCTTATGGATCTTCAAGAATACAAAGACAAAGCTAGTGCCTATGAAGAGGAAAAACGGGTGTTTGCGGCTTAGTATGTCAAGGCCAATCAAATGTTTCCACAACTACCCTGCCCATGGAAAGTATCGACTCCATCAAACATTGGAACACTAGCATGGACAACACAGGATCCCCAGACCGAAGAGGAGAAACTCCAGGCCATAGTTCAGTGCCATCAAGTCCCAAGACCTAGAGCATAAGACAAGGGAGAAGCACCTATGGAGGAGCCACCACCACCAGAAACTACATGAGTTCCACCAATTTTGTAGCTGTAGGATTTATTTTCACATTTTTTGTGTTGTGTCTCAATTTTGTTTTGATTCCACACTACAGCATAAGTCCATTCTCACCATTCAATAATCCCATACCTATCCACTGTGTAACCAATGGAGCTTGTTCTCACTGTAACTCGAGGATGAATTTTCATTTAGTCGTGGAGGTATGATGAGTTGCCATTTAGTTCACCGTGATATCGCGTACATGATATTGTAGCCTGTCTCTTCATCTATATATAAGAGGTAGATAGTTTCGATAAGCATTTTTTATCAGTTTAGAATTAGTTTTGATTTTAGTTTTCATTTTTCGTCTCAACCCTTTTCCTCCCAGTGTGGTGATTATAATTGTACGACATCCTTATTCGAGTGTGACGTACTTGGACACGCACATGACTAGCAATAAAGATTAAGATTACTTCATCATTGTAGCATTCACTTAGTTTAATTAATTATTTACTTCATTTTTATTTAGTACTTTCTTAGTTAAATCTTTTCTCATCCTAAACTCCTGTTAAACACAGAATGAGTACGACTCGATCACGAGCATTTAAGTGTGATTACTTGGTAACCTAGTAGCGTACCTAGGATATGCACTTGGTAATCCTAGTGGTAGTCATGCACAAAGTCCAATATGTGTAGGGATGATTGAGGAACGAATGCTCATCACACTTAGGCTAGCTTAGACTCTCTCTCACCCTTTCTCTCTTAGCTTAGTTAATATTATCTTCCATTGTCTTCAGGAGTAGCATTAGCATAGAAACACATCATACACCTCACTCTGGACTAAACCATATGTAACAAATTTAACACTAGTATAGATGGANGACTAAACCATATGTAACAAATTTAACACTAGTATAGATGGAAAGATAACAAACTACGACCTAAGGATAATTGTCTAGATACCACAACTAGTCTGTCTGCGGAGTTCAACCAGATTGTGCGTGAAACACTCATATTTGTATGGTTGAGTGTAGGGGAACCTCGTCACTCATCTCTCACCAACCAAAAATTGTTAAAGATGTCTAAGCATTCCTTGGTCACACTGGCTACTACTAGTGATTCATAGAGAATTTCTCTAAGATCACTAAATCATTGGTGGATTTGATGAAGAAGGATGCTTCGTTCATTTAAACTGAGAAATGTGAGAATACATTCCAGAAACTCAAGTAGAAGCTTGTAGAAACTCTAATTCTATGAGCACCTGACTAGTCTACATGATTTTACATCATGAAAAATGATCAAAGTATGTGTTGGGAGCCATGCTCATGTAGTTGGACAATCAGAAACATCCTTACTACATCCACTACATGAGCTAAAGCATTGTGGGTGCACAATTGAATTACACCACAATAGAGAAAGAATTGATGAGAATGGTGTTTTCCTTAGAGAAATTTAGGCACTATGTGCTTGGGTACAAGGTGTTTATGCACATAGACCATAGTGCAATCTCCTTCCCCATGAACAAACCAATGGTGAGCTGTCATATCATACGATAGCTTATGATCTTGCAAGAATTTAATCTTATGATGATGGAATTAAAGAGAATCAAGAATGTGGTTGTTGATCACTTATCTTGGTTAAGATGGGACAATAAAAAGGGGGGAAACCGACTTTCTGATCAATTTCCTGATGAACTCCTCTTAGTTGAGGTTATAACTAAAAAAATTCCCAACGAGCCTAATTGATATGATGACATTCTTACCTATATTCTTACTCAAGAGATGCCACAAAATCTAGATAGCAGGAAGAAACAATAATTTCTTCATTAGGCCAAATGCTTCATGGAGATCAACAAGTACCTTTACAAGGTGTGTGCCAATGACCTTGTTCATTGGTGTGTCCATAATGTAGATCAACTATGTGTTCTTCAAGATGCTCATGAGGGTCCCTTGTAGGGGCCATTACGCTAGGAGACACATAATCATTAAGAACCTAATGGTAGGGTATTATTGGCAAACACTCTTTAGGTATGCTCACCAATTTTTTTTGCTCTTGTGAATGCTATCAACGCAATGGTGGGATGATCACTTGAATGAAAGGGCCTTACTAGTAGATCTAATCAATGCAACCCTTCAACATATAGGGCATTGATTTCATGGGTTCCATTACACCCATGTTAAATGGAAAGGTGTACATCATAGTTGTTGTTGACTATTGTATGAAATGGGTAGAAGTAGTAGCCTTAACTAATTGTACATCCTCTACAGCTGCTCAGTTTGTATAATAGCATGTTGGAAACAAGTTTGGGGGTGCCACGTGCATTTATTTCTAACAATGATTCTCACTTTTAGAAGCTTATGCAATGCTTGGGGGTTGAGCATAAACTAATAACACCCCATCACCCCCAAGCCAATGGTTAAGCAGAGGTAACAAATAGGGAAATCACTAAGACCATAACAAGAATAGTTAGCAAATATAGGAGAGATTGGATCATGAAACTCAATGATGCTCTTTGGACCTACCGCTCCACCTAGAGACTCCCTATGAGCTAGTGTACAGGAAATTACCAACTCTTCCTATTTAGTCTAAGCTCCATACCCTTTCAATAGCTTGTGACCTTAACCTTGACTTAATTCTAGCACAAAAAGAAAGGCAAATGAACTTCAAATTTCTAGACGAGAATTGATTGGTAGCCTTGTTATCAATAAGGAAGGTACAATTTCAAAAAGAAAGGCATTCAACAAGCAACGACATGACCTCAAAATAAGAAAGGTACAATTTCAACCAAGAGACAAGGTCCTTTACCAGAACTCCACACATGTACCACAAAGAACTAAGTTCCAACATTGTGGGAAGAGCCTTACATTATCTATGAAACCTTTTCTTCTAGGGCCATGTTGATATAAAAACTTGAAAGCCCAAATATTTCCATGAGCCTAAGAGAGTTAATAACCACAACACCTCCTTGGATGGACAAGCACACCCACTATTTCAAATCTCCTCCTTCCAACTCAGTCATGGGGGAGATGGGCATCCATTCTAATTGTACAAAGTGGCTCCTTAGTTTTTACATTTTTTTGTTTTACACCATCATTAGTACATTTTTCTCTTTCCTGCATATTTCATAATTTCTTCTATATTTTACTCTATTTGATTTGAATTTCTATGATGTTTTTCTTGTATTTATTTTTTCTTGTTTTTCCTTTCTTGCCAATAGGACAAAGTGAAACTATGGCTGCTATTGATGGTGGTTTGTACTATAATGTTTTTTGATTAATAATGTTTAGATTCTATCTTTGATATTTGGTATTGATAACTAAGACATGGTTTCTTTTCAATGAAATAGGTAGTGAGTCCATGTCATCCACCCATCCACAAATTCTATGGTGTTCCTTGTTTTGGAAATATGAGGTCCCTTTGTTAATAAAATTTTTAATGAACATGTGATTTTGGTAGTTTTCAAACTTGTGAAGCATTAAAGGGATTGATAATGGTGTAACTTCAATGGAATTTGATGCTCTTTGAACTTTCCTACCCTCTTGAGTGATTGACTATTTTCATGGATTTCTCACCTTTCCATTATCGCCAATAATAGGAATCTAAAAGTCTTTGCATGGTGTGGTTTCCATTCAAAATTCATAAAAAAATATAAAACCCTAAAAAAACAATGATGGAAATTCAAAGCACACCCCTTAGACAAAATAACAAGCTATAAGCACTAGTTATGGGACTAGAAAGACATGTTACCCATGCATGAAGGTTCCCTGTTCTCTTTAAGGAACAATGATTGATTTGTGGGAGCATTCTTGTGTCTCAAGGGAATGGACTGGTCTAAGATTATTGATGTGAAGTTACTAGAAGTGGTTGGTTTTAATCTAGACTAAGGATGGACTTTATCGGGTAATCTTAACCAAAAGATCCACAAGGAACTTCATGTGACCATGATTCTGAACTCCATTCCACCTTTTCTTTCATTTGCTACTACTTTCTATAATTCACCTTACTACCAATTGTTCATGATTTTGTTCAATGTCTATGTTTGATGTGTCAAAATTACGATTCTTACAAGATTTAGTCCTTAACTTTTTACAACCATTAATTAACCATGGGACCTAAGGACTCTTTGGTTTGAAGGCATGCAAGGGCATTAAGGGCATGATCCTACTTTGGGGAGGGTCCACTTGCATACCTCTTGGTTGGGCTAGTTAAAGTTTTTATCTTTAGGCATTTTCACGATTAAATCCTTTATGTGTCCTATCAATGAAATCCAATTGTGCACTCCTTCATAATGTTCTCCAATGGAAACCTCTTTTGTTGTGAATTATTTAGCCCTCTTCAAGCATTTTTATCATGTTCACAACTTTTCTAGCTAAACTCTTTATTTTCCCTTTATCTTTAATGTTGAAAATATTCAATGCCTAGAACCTTCTAGAGCCATAACTTTCCAGTTGTTTGTCCAATCTACCTCATTTTTTAGTCCTATTGTTATCGATGTTAAGCTCTATGTCATGGGGGCCACACAAATTTTTAATGATTTTTTTTTTTTGAAATTTCTCTAACTTCCAAAAAGGTTTAACTAATGAAAGAGAATTAAAATCATCAATTTATGAGGTTAAACATTTTCAACGAACTTTGGTAGCCATAGAAATCAAATAATATGAAAATAATCAATCTACCATACTCACAACTTAGCCAAGTGTAACTGCCTAAGAAAGATAAGGTACCTATATGTTATAAGTTACACATAACACACTAATCCTTGATTCTATTGTGATCACAGATGGTACCAAAAGGGAAGCATGGCCTGGAAGTAAAATTGTCCCAACTAATGGATAAGCAAACTAGAGCGAAAAGGAGTTAGCAACCTGAAAAATCCTAGTTGTAGGTAGTAGAAGCCATGCAACAGAACCTTTTAGGATCATTTAATCTTCTCCCTTATTTTCAAGCTACCAAGAAGGGTTTGGATGCCAATTTTTGCTAGGGTGTTGAATTTTGTTGTCATGAACACCAAATTTTGTAAAGATTGTAAATCTGTACACTTGGGCACTTAGCATCTATCGGATTGATCTGAGTCAGTTTGTGTGTTAGTTAGTTAGTCAATAATCCCATACCTTCCCAATGTTTTGTAAAGAACTTGTTCCATATTTTGTTCACTCAAGTATAAGTTTTCATTTAGTCATGGGGTTATGATGAATCGTCTTTTGTTAGGCCCCAATATCAGAGCCCTGATATCAAATCCTCAATATCAGAGCCCAAGATGCGTTATCAGATATCCAATATTGTAGGATGCTAATTAGCCTATAAATACAAAACTTGGATGCACAATTCATTGAGCTTTTCATTAGTTGTTAGCAAAGCTCTTGTAGTTTGTTTTTCCTAGAGTTAGAATATTTTCTGAGTTCCCACAATAGGAGTCAAAGAAGTGTACGGATCTTTATTTGAGCAGTGATGTACCTTAGCATAATAGTGTGAATGACAATAAAGATGAGCTTTTTTTTTATCAAACCTTGTAGAACTTGGAATAGATTAATGTTTTCCTTATGCATTTAATATTCATGAAATTTACTTTAATGAATTTTAACTAAGTAATGAATATTACCTAAATAGAAAACATAAGCACGACCACTTCAAGCATATGTTTAATGCTTAGTAACCCCACTAGCACTTAATGCTTGGTAACCTAGTGACTCTAAAACGTCTTTAGGATGTGTACAAAAAGTGGGAATGGATGTTTATGTTAGGATTAGTTAAATATTAGCTAGTTATTAGATTAATTAAGCATTCAATTACTTTATTCTTATTCTTAGACATCTCAGCTCATACAAGATAAAATGATAAAAATATTATGCCTCAGTTTCACTTAACCATACAATTGCAATTCATAAGTGGAACTAAGAAGGTAACAAATGTAACAGATAGACTTACCTCCTAGAGAATGATGTACCCGGAGAGCTAAAGTTGATGGAATTTGATTGGATCACTTAGTGAATGCTAGTGATTTGTATGGTTGGGCATAGGGACTACTCACTGCTCATCATAATTAATGAAATAATTTAATATCTACTTTCAAGTTTTTTTTTGTGCAGTGATGGTGTTTCCATGCAATTGTGGTTGGTTTCATTATGATAAGTTTAGGATGACACAATGTGATATCCTTGGTAAGGGCATGAACTTGGTTTGAAACTTGGACAAATAGGTATGATGTTCATTTTAACCATAATCGACATAAGAATCTACTATAGACATGATAAGGCATCTCACATCTCAATTTATATAATCTCTTCTCATTCCATTTCCACCTCATTGCTACATATGGTTGTAGACCTAATGGTTTTGTTTAGCATGATGCATGGTCCCAATAACATGAATTATGTAGGATGTGCAACATAGCCTTGATAAACATGGAATGTGCAACATGCCTACAAACACCTTGTGAGATGGTTATACAAGGTTATTTCGAGCAAGGTCCTACTTTGGGAAGGGTTCACTTGTATAACTTATGGAGGTCTTACCTATGAATCACCTTTAGATGCCTGAGTCATTTAATCATATTTTAATCCATTGTTTTGCATCACTATTTACTTACATTTTTGTATTTTGTGTAATGAAACTTTGATAATCTTGATTTTCATAATTTATACTTCACAATTTTATCAAACCCACGTTTATCCTAATTATTCTCATAACCTTCATGCCTATTGATCCTGCTTTTAGCTATCACATTAGCTATCCTTCTTTTATTAAAAGTTTCTACAAAATTAATAAAAATAAATATAAAATGAAAATAAAATAGGTTATAATTGCTGCACTTCATCAATATTTTCACATTTTGCTTATTTTGAAAGAGGATTTTTTGCCATTTTAGTGAGCCCAAGCATTCCAACAACAATATCTTACAAAGTGGAAGTTCAATTCAACCTCTTCAAAAACTGTTGAGCTCTACATTATGGGGGTTGAAAACCTATAGTATGAAACCCTTTGGAGACCTTGTATTTTGAATAACTAAGGTAGTTAATGCTAGTAATGATTAAAATAAAGTAAAAATGAAGGACAAGTAATTTAGGACCTCCATAATGATAAACCATAATCACATAGGGATGTTAGTGCTAATTTTTTAAAATTAAGCCAATTTCATGGATAATCAATAGTTATAATGCTTAGAAATAATAACTAATAACTAATCATTCATGCAGTTGCAGATGATACCCAAAAGAGTCTTAAAAGTAGATGGTCCATTATACATAAGGGAGAAACAACTGAGAATTGATCATGCAAGAGTGGAACCTAAGGTGAAATTTGTTAGGTAGATTCCCATTACAAAGACAATGTAATCAAGGTAGGATAAGATTCCCAAGCATAGATCCACTCTCGAAGTGACTCTTACTAAAGCTTACCTTCAAAAGATTAGACCAAGGAGATCAAGAGTGCTATTCTCTAGGAACCAAGTTTCAAACCTTTTTTAAAGTTTACATCCTAAGAGGTCCAAGAATAACTATAGAAATATCCATTATGGTCCACCATTTCAACTAATATAGAAATATATCTTGGAGAGACAAATCGCTTCTAGAATAATTGACAAGGAGACGTGACTATTAAGATCAAGGATATTACCATATCTTATTTGGTGGAGACAATCATAAAGGCCCTTAAGCTTCCAAATGTGGAAATCAAATTTGTAGAAGTTTCTACATAGTCAAACACTAAGAGAAAGAAAGAATGGATCTAGAGATATGGAGTTCATCAAAAGGAGTATGGTGTACTTACGTAGGTCAAGATAATTTACTTCAAGATTGCTACATATCACTTGAATCCCATGGTATGGCAAAGTTAAGAAAAGTTTTCAAAATTCCAAAAATTAATCAAAAATATATAAAATGATTTGGAGAAGATTAAAATATTGATTTCCATATAAAAATAATCCCAAATTAAAAAAAATCCAATAGAATCTTAGCTTAATAATTAAAATCATGAAAGAATAATGAAAAATCAAAAAGTAGAAAGAAAGTGTACAAAATACACAACAAAATAGAAGAGTCACATGAAAAGAAACATAAAATAAGCTTTCTTAATGTGTTAGCAGGACTTTCAAAATCTTCTTATTTTCTTTCTTTCCTACTAAGATGTCCAAAATTAGTTTTTTCTTCATTTTAAAATAACATACTAGAAACTTGCTATAAACCAAAACGAGATGTACTAAAGGCAAAAATCTATTTATAAGTGGAAAAATCACATGTATTATGACACTTGGGCTTGGTATGTGTTTAGTAAAAAAGAAACATGACTAAAATTGGCTTGGAAACAATGATTTAGGGCTAAAATCATCTTGGAAATGAAGAAACAAGACAAAAAAATGGTTTCTATTTGGAACAAAAACATAACAAAACAAAGATGAACAAAAAATGAAAAGATCAATAAGATATTTGAAAATATTTTATTTCTTTACCAAAATTTTCAAGCATTATTAGAGATTACTGTAACTTTGGATGAGAAGCCAACTACTAGCCTTTTCCAAGAGAGTCCTTCTTGGTCACAATAAAATAATTACTTATCATCATAATGATGGGCTAAGAGATGAACTTTTTTATGAAAATTATTATTTGGATTAAGACTTTTGTCAAGAGGCCAATTACTTTGTTACATAGACATTGGGCCTTGAAATTAAAAATTTGTATCATAAATCTGAGTGAAAATCTAACCTTTTTCATGAGAATTATCATTGAATAAAATACACTAGTTTTGATTTTTATTTTTAAAATCAATTGTCATTGAATTAATTTGTAATTTTTTTAATTTAAAAATTATAAAATATTCTCTTGACCAAATAATAGATATATATCTTAAATATATAGCTAGACTAGTATAGTTGAAATTCATTTAGATAAACTTAGTGATTGCTAGGTGGTTGCTCACTTTGAAAATTAAGAATTTTTGCAATTCCATATTTACTAGTTGGGTGTTAGTTGACCTTGCTCATTGTAAAGTAGTATTAAGTCATAACTTCTTTGTGAGTTTTTGCCTAATTTTAAACTTTTAAAAAATATTTTTTAAAGATATATCTACTTGCAAAATTTCATAAGAATTAGATGTTATTTGATAAGTGAAATCGATCTTGAAATAATGTATCAAAATCTAACTCTTTACCTTCAGTAAAATGAAAAAAACTGATAGATGTGGTGGCTTAATTCGCTTAAAATGTGACTTAAAATTAATAAATAAATTTTTTTGATGATGTAGAAACTTGGAAATAATGTTGAATTGATGTTGATTGATGAGAAGTTGAAGAAAGATGATGATGAGTTGATGAAAATTGATGAATATAATGAAAGTTGGTGAATAAGTGCTATTGAAAATATTGGAATATAAAAAGAGAACTAAAATTTTTGAGAGAGATTTAAGATAAATATTTATTGTTGAGTATCCAAAGTATCTACATATAGGGATATTATGATGAACTTAATTTTTCCATATTTGTAATATAGAGTTAGTTTAAACTTGCATGATGAACAGACTTTATTTAATAAAAAATCATTAATTTTGCAAAACCATGCTCTCTGTGCTTATTTTAAATCATACAATGCCTTTTTTAAAACTTGTGTACCTTCTCCATTCATTTAACAAGCTAGTAAACATAAAATTCTTTATTAATGTGACCATATAATAATGTTAAGTCTACATTCATTTGGTGGAATTTGAGATTATAGTAAAAAGGAATTAAAATAATGAGCTTTATAGTTTCAAACCTAGTGACTTGTACTAAAATTTCATCATAGTCAATATGCTTCTTTTGCTTGAAACCTATTGTAATTATTTTTGGTTTATGCTTGATAAAATCTATTTTTCCATTGAATTTGGTTTTGTAGAGTCATTTACAATTGATTATTTTCTAATATTTTTTTTATCAATAAGTTATAACGTATTGTTTTTTCATAATGACATCATATTTTCTATTCATTACATCTTTTCATAGTTTAGTTTTCAAAGCTTGCTAGTCCATGACAATGGGCTAAGTAGGCTACATTTGTAATTGTATTATATCTAATGGTTCTTTTCTCAAAGTTTGTATGATGCATTTGAATTTAAGGATGATTTCTTTTGATCCATGATCTTGGATTGATTTGAGGTTTTAACCTTTGATCACTTTATTGAAATTGTGTAATATCAAAATTTTCTTATATAAAAATCATGTTTCTTGATGAGCACCATTCGTGATTAGTTGAATCAGAAAATATATAACCACTTGTCTTTGAATCATAGGCAAGAAATTTGCACTTTTATTTCTTATTCATCAAGTATGTTTATAAATCATTTTAGAGTTTTCGAATAATAGTGACATCCAAATATCTTCATATGTATTACATTTGACAACTTGTTATAGAGGAATTTGTACAAAGATTTATCTTTATTGTTGATTGAATGATTCTATTTATAACATCATGCCTCAATATCCATTTATCAAGCTTGCATGTTTGAGAAGACACCATATCATGTTGTTTAAGTATTTTATTTTTCCTTTTACTAATGTCACTATATTGATTATAGCCACAAATAGTTTGATATGGAATACTTTGTTTGATATAGAAGTCTGTAAAGAACTTATTGATAAATTCTTCTTCTCTATATCATTCGATGGCTTTGATTGGAACATTCATGATATTTTGCATTAGGTTTTGGAATTCTTAAAATTTTTTGAAAGCCTCATCATTAAATCTTGGATTATAGGTCCAAGTATATATAGTATAATTACCCAAAATAATAATAAAGTGGTTTGCTCCTCTAATGGATACAATGAACATAAAATCCATAACATTTAGATGAAGAATGATAGTGTAGGAACACCTCTCATTCCTTTGATGTCTTTTCCTAGATTTTTGTAGTTAGGAAATCTTAGGAAGTCCATTCCTATTAGAAATAGTATGAATATTCATTTCCGACTCCTCCAATAATCAGTTACCTTTTAGGTTGAGTAGAGTAGGACATAGTGGTAGTCCATTTTTTAATGTAGTAGCTTCATCCCCTTGATTTTATCACATTCTTGTAGCATGTTTCTCTTATTTTTAGGAATGAAGTTTTCTCTCAAGTACTCATATATATTTCCTTTATAGTTTATCATATTTACTCACAAATTTACATGTTTCTCATATAAAATTTCATGTTTCAAGTTCTTTCAATTTTTTTGAAGTTAAATTTATGTTTCTTTATGTTTCTATTAAATAATTTAAGAAGTTTGAAGTGCATTTGTGCTTATTTTCAAGGGATTCAATTTCAAATTTCATTTTCATATTAGTTTCCCTTTTAATTTCATGTTCATGTTCAAGGGTTTTAATTTCTTTATTATAAATTTAAATTAAATGTTCATTTCTTTGTTTGCATGGGCTTCTTCCAAGCTATTTTAACTTTAAGAAAGTGTTCTCACATATTTTATGTTAATACATACCATATTTGAAGTTAATTAACTAAAATCTAAAGGGTTTATGCTTATATCCATGTTTTTGTACATGTTACACAACAATTATGTAATTGGTTAATTGTTTAATATTATTTCTTTAATTCAAGCCTTCCTTAGCATGTTTAGAGGTTGTATAACATGTTTTGAATTACATTTGTGAGGTTGAAGTTATTGTTCCTTCATAGTTCTAAGTCAACATGTGCATTTCCATTATTCTCTACTTTCCTACAACTCCATGATTTTCTCATCATATATGATGAGCATAGTTTCAAAATTCAATAAAATACAACTCATGATTTCCTCATGGTTTGATATTACTTGTTGTCAATTATTTAAAGTACAAAAAAATCATAAGAGATTGAGAATAACCATCATGATGTAACCACAACTTGTTGCTAGCTCATGGTTTACATATTTATATTTTATTCTCTATTCTATAGGACAATGACCCAGGGATCATAACTTAACCATGACCTATGATGAACCATCAAAACTTATTAAATTTCATAACTTGTGGTATTATAACATAACAATGTAGAACTTGTGGTGTCATGTATCGTAATTAAAATCAACAAAATTTAGACCAAAATTTTAGAGGTAGATAGAGTTTGGGGACCTTATTTCAATGTGCAACTCTAATAGTTGGTATTAGAGTAATAGAGTTACAAAAGGGAAGATGAATAAATGATATCCAAAGACATCCCAAGATGTAGTGTTATCTTTAATGGCTCTTGAAATTTCTCCTATTGGTATCATTTGGTCAAGCTCTTGTTACAAATTAATGAAGTTTGATCATATGCTAAGAATAATATTGTGTGAAACTCTAATAGTTGGTATTAGAGTAATAGGGTTACCACAAGGAAGATGAAGAAATGATATTCAAAGACATCCCAAGATGTAGTGTTATCTTTAATGGCTCTTGAAATTTCTCCTATTGGTATCATTTGGTCAAGCTCTTGTTACAAATTAATGAAGTTTGATCATATGCTAATGATAATCTTGTAATTCTTTCTAATGTCAATGCCCTAGTCAAGGGAAAAAAGGTAATTGTCCAAAGATACAAAGTTATATTCTCTTACTAAGATAATTTGTAATAGTTTTAATGAGGTCATTAGTGTTAAGATTGTAACTAAAAATGTCGCAAAAAATGTTGAGATGTTTTCCAAGAGGAGTATAGAGGTAATGAAGTAACTAGAAAGATTAAGAAGCTAGAAGTGAGGATAGAGTTTGGGAACATGAAAGTGCTAAAAGAATAGTTCCTTAAAAATTTTCTTGAAATGCTTACATTATGGCTTAGAAATCTAGAGTATAATTATAATTAATTCATGTAGCAAAAGGTTCACAAAGTCATGACTATATGTTATATGATGAGTATAAGTTTGTGAGCGTTGTAAAAACGATAGTCCAAACTAAAGACCTCTTATCATATACTCTAGATGAATCCATCTCAAGTCTAAGAGCTCTCTATGAAGTGAAAATTTCTTTGTTATTAAGGCACAAAAATATCTATGTAGCTTAAAATAAATTTTCAAGAGGAAGAGACCAAGGAAGAAAGGGAGAAAAAAAGATCAACTTCCAAAGAAGTAATGCACCATAGCAAGAGATGTAACTATCAAATTTTAGAGATATAAGAAGAGAAGACCCAAGGGAAAGAAGAGGGGGTGTAAGAGAAAACTTCCAATTAAGGAGAATGATCTTTGGATCATATTCATCTATTCTATGAAGCAAGTATTACAATAAGAAGGGTAACATGAAGGATAAGTGTTGAGAGAAAATGATGTTTCAGAATCTTACCATTTAGGAAGATAATAATCAAGTTCAACAAGGGGGATACTTTTCATCATCCCAAGACAAAGCTAAGCAAGTGATGTCTCTAACACTAATTTTGCTACTTTCTACATGTATAAAGAAATCAATCCTTCTAATTGGATCATTGATAGTGGATGTGGTAATCATATGACCACTTACAAAGATTATTTCATATAGTTTAAGGAATATGAGAGTCTTTGATTAATTAAAGATGGTGATGGGGCATGTGTAAAAATTAAAGGTATTAGTAGGTGTTAAATAGTCAGTGATAATGGAAGTACCATCCAAGTTCATGATGTATTCTATGATTCTCAATAGTCTAATTTTCTTCTTTTAGTTGGTTAAATTATCAAAAAGAGGTAACAAAGTTATCTTTGAGAATGATGAATGCATCATTTCAAATGATCATGGTCAAGTAGCAGGGTTTCCATGTTAGAAAATCATATTTATTATTTTAGAGCAATTCACTCCACTATGTAAACTCAAGTCAAGATCCATCCAAGTATGACATGACAATATTATGACATTGGATACTTGGTCATGCCTTCTACTCTAACTTCATCAAGATCATGAAAAATTTGTTAAGTTTCATGATACAATGATTACTAGGTCCAAGGAAGAATTAGAAATAATTATTTAGATCTTGATGATAGAAAACATAGTTAAATTATAATATGCTATGACGTTTATATTGTCATGGTGTTAAGAATACTCTCACTATGAAATAATGAGAAAACAAGTATAGAATAGAGCATGTTGTGCTTGTCTATCTTTACACCATATTCCACATTAGAGCCTATAGAAATTTAAGATATATATCAATATTTGAGAATGATCATGTTGATAAAGTTAATAGAAATAATGAATAATTAAAGTTATTAAACATAAATAGTGTAACTAATATTAACAAACTTTTAAATAATATGTATCAAATCATACTCACATTGTGGCTTTGTGTTACATCATGACAATGTAAACCAACATTCACGATGTTACATGATATATATCTTATTTGAAATGTGAAGATTGATATAAGACACCAAATCCTTAACATTATCATCAAACTTAACATTAAAAAATAATGGTATACTTTACTATCTAAATGCCATTCTATGACTTTATGAGATAAGTGAAAAATAAATATATTATCACTTCATTACACTTCTTCATCATACAACATAGATAAAAAATGTTACTTAATGTCAATAACGTGGTGTAAAAGTTTTAAGGAAAAATTTCTTTAAATTGTGCATTTCAAAATAATCATCGTATGATTAAAAAAATTAAATATCTGATTAGTAAAGTTATAATTGCAAAGTATGAAGTGACACTGGACATATTTCTTTTTTTAAGTCATGTTATAAATAATTTTGGTTATATAAATTTCTTTTGAAATGCAATGAAGAATAACTAAAGATATTGGGTTTGTTTGTCTCTTTCAAAATATATTATAACACAAGAAAAATATTAATCATAGAAAAAGAAAAACATGCTTGTCATGATAAATTAACTTAACAACATCACCATCTAAACTAGAGGTTATCAATTTAATAAATTACAAGTCAAAAAATTAAATTAACTATCATCAACTAGTAAACGACTCTATATTTACATTTAACAAATTATCAAACATACTAGATGATGACCAAACTCTTGACTCAAGGGCAATATCTTTCATCAAGAACTTTGTAAGCAATCAATGATTCTTTGAAGATGATGGTGGCTTATCTACAACAAGACCCATTGATTCTATGATAGAATATTTCTTAAGAAGTTCATCTTTAACTTTATTATACATCACCAAAAGTGATGGTAGACACATGGTAGAAACAAGAGGTAATTCATAGCCATGCTTTAAAGTTGATAATAAAAATTATTATTAATGTGTTGTGAACTCATTTATAACTACTTATTCTTGCAAATTGTTCATCATGTTATTTAGCCTATGTCTCTCCTCATTGAATGTATCTATCAAAGCATTATTCTCCCCAACAAGATTCGTATCTTGCTTCTCTATGGTATGTAGCTCTTTCTAAAGTTTTGAATTTTTCATTTTTAACATGAACTCATTAGCCTTTAGCTCTATCATCTCTACCATCATTTCCTCTACTCTCTTAACTAATTTTAAATTTGAACTAGAACTTGTGGCATTTCTTTCTTGCTTCAACCCTTCTAATTCAGTAGCTTGTCTTTTGGCAAGTCTAAGGGCATCATCCACCTCTCTCTTAAATTTATTAAAAGCTTTTACATATTTTTCTTTGTCTTCATATGCTACCTTTAAATGTTTATTTAGTGCCTCATTTTGTGCTAGAGAAAATTCAAACACTTGTTTATTATTTCTTAGCATGACACCATACACTCTAGCTTTGAAGTAGTATTTTAGCATGAAATAATTTACAGTAATTAAATCATATAATAAGTAATTACTCACCAAGATGGTATAAGACTCTAATGGATTGTTGAGTTCTTTATTCACCATGCCTTTGATCATTGCTGAAAAGTTATCTTTGCCAATGTTACTAACATCTTTTCATGCAACTTTGATGGGTTGTCACTGGTTGGCTATGTCAATGAGGCCTCGTTGACGTAGTCGACAGCGTCAACGAGGCCTCGTCAATGAGGCCCCATTGATGTATATCACCTTGCGTTGATGAGGCCCCATCAACACCATGTCTGTCTATCACCTATAAATACTCACCTTCTAGTTGCATTTAGGGCAATCTAGATTTTAGTAGCAGTGAAGCTCTTGCATTTTTTCCATTTCAAAGTTAGAATTTTTTTTCCTTGAGTGCCCACAATAGGAGTCATTAAGTGTATGGATATTTATTTGAGAATTTTTGTACCTAAACAACACAATGTGTGTGGCAATAAAGATAAGCTTTTTGATAAACTTTGTAGCACTTTGGATAGATTAGCTATTTCATTTATGCATTTAATGTTTTTAATTATTTGTTAATTTTTTTCAATTATTTTACAAATATTTTCCAGCAAATGAGTTAAAGAAGTAATTAAGCTAGATAAATTAAATACATAAGTATGACCACTTTGAGTGTAACACATATTTGCTTGGTAATCCTAGTACCGTTATTATTTGGTACACCCAGTAGTGTAGCACTTGGTCGCCTAGCAGCGGATACGTGGGTTCAAGACATGTACGAAAAGTGGGAATAGATACTTATATTAGGATTAGTTAAATAACTAATTAATATTTTTTAATCAAATTATTTTTATCTACATTTCAAGCACCCAATTATAAAACATAAAAATGATACAAATCGAATGCCTCAGTTATACTTAACCATACTAATGAATGTCACAAGTGTAATTGGGAAGACAACGATTGACCTTAAGGCTAGATTCACTTCCTAAATGGCTAAAGCACTAGAAATGATAAATTCCATAGAATTCAACCAAATTGTGCATGAACACTTGTGATTCATATGGTTGGGTGCAGGGGTACCTCGCCTCTCATCATTGGCACTACTGCTAGGGACTTTATTTGTCAAAAGTGGACTATTTAGGTCTAAGTGAATATCACTAATATCATTGTATGAACCTAAAGGTCCATATCATTCCCACTATACATAAAATTATAAAATCACACTAATAATTTTATTTTATTTTGCAAGATGTCTTTTTCTTCTTGCAAGCCTGAAGATACTAAACCATTGGTTCCATAAGAATGCAAGGTGATATACACTCATCCAGATGAGTTTGTGCCAAATTTCACCTTCATCCTACATCAACATGAACAAATGTGATGGCATGATATGGAGGACAACATCATCTTGGCCCTCAATAGATCTGTGCCCAGAAGAAGTTGGGAATAGTAGATCTTCAAGAAGAGTACGTTGTGAATGGATATGACACTCAAAACTACTATCCCACTAAAATACAACATAAATGAGATAAACGTTAGGAGAAACTCCATGAAGCTACAAAGGGGAAACCTAATACTAACCCCTTGTTTCTACTAGATCAAGAGGACAATGAGGATCCTCTCTTCAAAGGTTTTTAACATGAAAATTCTCCACCCCTTGCTACTGATGGCAAGGGTGTGAACCTAACCCTACGATCAACTATTCATAAATAGGGATCAAGAAAGAATGATAGCCAAGGTAGGGACTTGGGTAAATATTGTAACAACAAGGGATCTAAGGATGGTAATCATAATAAGAGTAAGAGTGGTGGTGGTAGAGGTATACCTTCCTCTTCATCCTCTTCATCCAATTTTGAACATTCCTCTTCATTTGATGGTTCTCATGGAAGCCACCATCGAAACAATTGTGATGAAGGTTATTGACAAAATAACAATGACCATGAAGGCCATCAAAATTGAAGGGGTGGTTGAAACCGTCATCAACATCATCAATGTAATGATGATGATGAACCTTTATTGGTGACTCATAGTATGCTTAACATTGTGAAGGTAGTGAAAATCCTGACAACACATATGAAGGATAGTTAGATCAATTGCCTAGATATGAACAATATCCCAAGATTTGAGGGGGGATACAATTCTGATTCACAAACACACCTACAAGATTTTCAAGATGCCTATGCTCTCCAAAACATAGAGAACAAGTGGAGAAAACTCAATATTTTCCCAAGGACACTCATTAAGGAAGCTAAAAGTTGGTACCAGTCCTTAGAACCATAATCTATCTAGAGATGGAGTACCATGTTAGAATTATTCCATGACTAATATCAAATGTACTTTAGAGTGTCTAACCTGAGAAGGCAAATCCAAGGTCAGAAACAAGGAGTACATGAACCCTTAGATGTTTCCATGGGCTGATACTATTCACTCCTACACTAATGTCCTAGCCATGGTTACTCTCAAAGGGAACAACTTCACCACATCATAGATGGGCTCAGAGCAAAAACAAGAAGAACCCTTGGGGTGTATGCCCAAGGAAGATTGTCTAAAATGAGAGCTCATTAGATTCAAAGGTTAATTGAGTAGGTAGCAAAAGAAGAAGGTGAGCTAAAAAAGAGGGAAAGTGCTAAAGAATATAATAGGAACCCTTCCATTAGAAAATAAGAGGTTCAATTTTGTGATGAGGTGGAGTCACCACTTGATGAAGTGGTGAACAGAAAGACCTTGCCCATCCAAAAATCTGTTTCTAACATTTCAGCCAAGGTTGATAAGTTATGGGACACTTTGAATGAAAATTTTCAAACTACATTAAAGATTACTAAAGAATCCAAAGAGAAAAATAGTGATCATAATCGTAGGAGGCGAAAAGAAGCTGAACGTGCCTACCAAAGAGGTAAGGGTAAAGCTGCTGTAGTAGAGGAAGTTGTGGAGTTTGACTCTAATGAGGAAACCAAATGTGACATCTATCAATATGAACATCCAAAAGGATGTTACCTTATGGTGTTACACTTACAAGAATCTAGAGTATATGCATTAAATCCATGCCTCGCATGTAGGCAAGCTCCAAGACGATTGCCTTATCCTCAAGGTAGTCTAAGATAGTTCCACCAGCAACAACAAGCTTACTACCCAAGTGGAACTCCTCCACAACCATACAAACAATACCAATAGTGGTATCAACCACAATCATGGGGGATGCCACTACCAAGGTCGCAATACCCTTATAGGCAACCGAATCCCTATGGGTACTATGTTTAGTAGCTCATCTTCCCTAGAAGTCCTACGAGTGATGCATCATTCCAGCATCACTGTTACCCTCTAGAGTACCATCGAACACATTCACCATCTACTCAAGGGGAAAACCCATATCTGTATCCTTATCATCCTCCACATCCCTCTGTACCTACACCTTCACCTTCAACTTAGTTCCCTCATACTCCATTCATGTAGGGTGAAATTTCTTCACAACCACAACAACGAAATGCTACATGGGCTATACACTTACAACCAATTTTTCAACCAAGTGGTCCAGATAATCGATCAAGAAAATTACCTTTCTTCTGGCCTAACTATCCTCTCCAGCATCGACTGATTGCCCTGCATGTCCAACATCCTCATCCTCTACATCAAATACCTTTGAGTGCCCTTCAAACCAAGCATTGCCTAGGATCTGCACTGTAATGCTAACTCATGTTATTTTTAACTAGATTAAGGCTGGAAACCTTCCTAAAAAAATATCTGATCTAAGAAGTCCACTCATTTATCTACAAATTACTAAAAAATAGCCTACAAAGCTCTTCTTAACTCTAGTTCCAGAGTTAACGTCATCGCCCATGATATGTACAAGGCTTGGAACCTACCACCTCTTAAGAAGAGTAACATCCATTTAGAATTAGCAGATCAATCGATTACTATCCCTTTGGTATTAGTAGAGGACATTATGACCATAGTCTATGGGTGGTCCTATCTTACTAATTAGAAAATTAGTAAGATCATTATGGGAAGGGCTTGGTTAAGCATGGTTGATGTGTTAATGGGAATAAGGGACCTATCCTTAGAAATATCTAAGAAAAATGAGCTAGGAAAAATAGAGAAAAAGCATATTCCATGCATCGTGTATAGTGATAACAGGTGCAATTATGTGCAAAATATTTGATCAATAAAAAGCACATATATTAAGACATGTAATCAATGTGCACAAGAAATTAATATTTAATGGTGTACATAGTAGCCACAAAGTAGGAGGGCACCCAATGGTTAATAGATGATTTAAATAGCAACACAATATGCATGGAGCCAATGGAGAGCTTAACATGTGCATATGTTAAAGGCATGGATAAAATTAAATAAGTTCATTTCCAACTCTTTAATGAAGATGATGATACATATTGGGGAGAGTTGGAGATCCTTGATTACTTCAAGGAGGAGCCCTTAGAACTAAAAACTTTGCTAGCCAGTATGAAGTATGCATTATTAAAGAATGGGAAACTGGTCATCATTAATGCCAAACTTGCTCTTGAATAAAAAGAAAAGTTGTTGAAAGTGGTGAATAAATGGTCAATACCCTTTGCTTGGTCATATCTAGAGCTAACAGGAATTATTCTAAGGATATGCTAGCATCGCATCTACATGACCCGACCATGAAGCCTAGAAGGTAGTTGCAAAGGTGGTTGAATCCAAAATTAAAACAAATCATCAAGGAGGAGATAAAGAAACTCCTTAAGATGGGGTTCATCTATCTAATCATGGATAGTAAGTGGGTTAGACCACTTGTAGTGGTATCAAAGAAGGGTGGANGCTCTTGAATAAAAAGAAAAGTTGTTGAAAGTGGTGAATAAATGGTAAATACCATTTGCTTGGTCATATCTAGAGCTAACAAGAATTATTCTAAGGATATGCTAGCATCGCATCTACATGACCCGACCATGAAGCCTAGAAGGTAGTTGCAAAGGTGGTTGAATCCAAAATTAAAACAAATCATCAAGGAGGAGATAAAGAAACTCCTTAAGATGGGGTTCATCTATCTAATCATGGATAGTAAGTGGGTTAGCCCACTTGTAGTGGTATCAAAGAAGGGTGGCAAGTGATGGGTTTGCATTGACTTTAGGCTATTAACTATGGAAACATTTAAAGATCATTTTCCTTTTCCATTTGTAGATCAAGTGTTAGATACCATATCCAGGAATTGTTATTATAGTTTCTTGGATGGTTATAGCCACTATAACCAAATCCAAATCACACCAAAATACCAGGCCAAGACAACATTCATGACTCTTTGGGGGACTTTTGAATACTATAAAATGCCATTTGTCCTATGAAATGACCCCACAACATTTCAATGCTTAGTCCTGAGTATCTTTCAATAAAAAATTGTTAGTGGTGTTGAAGTCTTCATGGATGACTTCTCCACCTATGAAGCTACATTTGAGCAAGCCTTGGACTGACTTGAGCAAGTACTGAAGAGATGTATAGAGACAAACCTACAGCTCAATTGGCAAAAGAGCCATCTCATGGTCCAAGAAGGCATTGTGCTATGGCATTGAATTTGGCAAAAAGGGATTGAGGTAGACCCAGAAAAGATAAGGGTCATTCAAGGAATAACATGCCAACTAGAGACTGTTAAATATTTTCGGTCGTTCCTTGGACACAATGGTTACTACAATGATTTATTGAGAATTTCTCTAAGATTGAAAAGTCATTGGTAGAACTTACAGAGAAAGATGTACCTTTCATTTGGACCATAGAATGTGAACACACATTCTAATAATTAAAGGAGAAACTCATTGAAACATTAATCCTATGAGCACCAAATTGGTTTGAATCATTCCATATTATGACAGACACATCTAACTATGCTTTGGAAGTAGTGCTCACATAGTTGGATGATAAGAAACGTCCATATTATATCCACTATATGAGTAGAAGCATTATGGGGGCATAATTGAATTACACCACCACAGAGAAAGCATTAATGGTAGTGGTGTACATGTTAGAAAAGTTTAGATATTATGTGCTAGTTTATAAGGTATTTGTACATACAGACCATAGTGCAATTCGCTTCCTCATGAATAAGCTAATAGTTAGCCTTTGTGTTATATGGTAGCTTATGATCTTTGAATTCGATCTTACTATGGTAGATTGAAAAGGGACTGAGAATGTGGTTGCTAATCACCTCTCTCACTTAAGATGGAATAATAAAGAGGAGGAGAGCCCACTCTCTGATCAGTTTCCATATGAACTTCTCTTTACTGGAGAAATAAATGAAAAAATGCTTGAAAAAGAAATATGGTATAATGGCATCCTCATATATCTTCTCACTCAAGAGATGCCACAGGATTTGGATTTTAGGAAGAAGCAACAATTTTTTCATTAGGTCAAATACTTCATGGAAGTCAACAAACACCTTTACAAGGTGTGTGTCGATGGCCTAATCCATTGGTGTGTCCTTGACAAAGATCAACTACACATTCTTCAAGATGCTCATGAAGGGCCTTGTGAAGGCCACTATGTAGGGAGATGTAGAGCCATAAAAAACCTAATAGCAAGATACTATTGGCCCACAATCTTTGGGGATGCACACTAGTTTATAAAGTCTTATGAAAATTGTCAACATGATGGGGGGATGATCGCTCACATGGAAGGCCCTTAATGGTGGATTCAACCACTGGAGTCTTTTGACATATGGGGCATTGACTTCATGGGTTCCATCACACCCATGTCTAACAAGAAAGATTATATTATAGTAGTAGTTGACTATTACATAAAATGGACTAAAGCAGTAGATGTTACTAATTGTACATCATCCACTGTTGTCAAATTTATATAAAAAAATATCATGAATAGGTTTCGGGTGTCGCGTTCACTAATTTCTGATAATGGAACTCATTTCACAGGTGCCACATTTAGAAATTTAATGTAATTATTGGGTGTAAAACATAAATTAACAACACCTTACCACCCCCAAGCCAATGGTCAAGTAGAGGTAACCAACCAAGAGATTACAAAAATACTAACGTGAACCATTAGCAAATACGAGAAGGACTAGAGTACAAAACTTAACAATGCTCTTTTGGTTTATTATTTAACTTGAAAAATTCTTATTGGATATTCTTCCTATGAGTTAGTGTATAGGAAACTTCCAATGCTTCCAATTCAATTTGAGCTCTATACACTCTCAATAGCCTATGATCTAAACCTTGACCTAAGTTTAGCATAGAAGGAAAGATTGATCAATCTAAACATGCTAGAAAAAAATTTCTTAGTGGCCTTATCCTTAAATGATGTAAATAAGGCATTCAGCAAGCAACATCATAACCTTAGAAATAGAAAAGTAAAACTTCAACCCAAAGATAAGGTTCTTTACTAGAACCCCACAAATGTACCCCAAAAGATAAAATTCCAAAAATTGTGGGAGGGACCTTATATAATTGATCAAGACTTTCCCTCTAGAGACATGATAATTTACAAACCTAACAATCCAAATAAAAAGTAGTTGGTCAATATCCAACAAGTCAAACCTTTCCTAGAACCAAGCCTGGCCAGTGTAACTACTGCCTCAATAGATGAACAACCACATTCTATTTTTTGGATCTCCTCCCTCCAACTCAGTCATGGGGGAGATGGCCATCTGTGCTAACCATTACCATAGCTTCTCAATTTTTCTACCTTTTTTTCACATTTTTTTTTATTTTACAAATTTTTGATTTTTGAATTTTTCTAATTTTATACCATATTTAGTACCTCTTAACTTTCTTAATTATTTTATGCTTTCTTATATTTTTTACTTTATTTTTTTCCTTTTGTTTACATGAGGTATTTTCCCATTTTTTCTAATAAATATACTTTATTGTTGCAAGACACAATGCTGTTGCTATTTACTAATGATGGTTTTTGCTTAATGTGTGATTGTCAATGTTTGGTTGATGACTTTGACATGGATTATTTTTCATGGAATAGGTAGTGAGTCCACATCATATGCTCATCCAATGAACTCTATGGTTTTCCTTGTTCTAAAAATTTGAGATTCCTTTTCATTAAAGAAACTTTTAATCAATTAGTAACCTGGATAGTTCTGGAATTAAGAAGGATCCAAAGGTTTGTAAAGGGTTTGACTTCAAGGGGACTCAATACTCTTTGTACTTTTCTTCTTTCTTGAGTGTTTTTCATGGACTTCTTACCATCCCATACCACCCAATGATAGGAAGACAAATAACATCCTTGCATGGTGTGGTTTCCATTTAAAAAAAAACTATGGGAATTCAAAGTAGACCCCTTGGACAAATAAAAGGGCTACAAGCACTAGTTATGGAACTTAAAAGACATGCACCTATGCCTGAAGGTTTCCTCTAACTAAGGCTCTCTCTCTCTCTCTCTCTCTCTCTCTCTCTCTCTCTCTCTCTCTCTCTCTCTCTCTCTCTCTCTCTCTCTCTCTCTCTCTCTCTCTCTCTCTCTCTCTCTCTCTCTCTCTCTCTCTCTCTCTCTCTCTCTCTCTCTCTCTCTCTCTCTCTCTCTCTCTCTCTCTCTCTCTCTCTCTCTCTCTCTCTCTCTCTCTCTCTCTCTCTCTCTCTCTCTCTCTCTCTCTCTCTCTCTCTCTCTCTCTCTCTCTCTCTCTCTCTCTCTCTCTCTCTCTCTCTCTCTCTCTCTCTCTCTCTCTCTCTCTCTCTCTCTCTCTCTCTCTCTCTCTCTCTCTTTCTCTCTCTCTCTCTCTTCTTTGTGGAATGGTGGTTGTTTTGTGGAAGCACTCTTGTGTCTCAAGTGGGTGGATTAGTCTTAGAGTGATGACGTGAAGTCACTAAATGTAGATGGTTTTGGTCTGGACTGAGGATGGAATTTCTCAGGTCATTTTAACCACAAATTCCACAAGTGACTTCTTATGACCTCAATTTGGAACTCCATTCCACCTTCTCTATCATCCATCCATGCTACCATAATTCACCTTACTGTCAAGTTATATGTTATGTTCTATCTCTTAGTCTGATATGTTGGGATTTTTGAGTGGATTCTTTTGGGTTGATCCTTAACTTATCATGATCATTAAATCAACTATGGGGCCCATGGACCCCTTAGTTGAGGTTATGTAAGGGAAAAAAGGGCATGATCCTGTTATGGGGAGGATGCACTTGCATAGCTTTTGGCTTGATTAGTAAAGGTTCCTTACCTTTAACATTGCTACAATCCTATATTTTGTATTTTCCATTGTGTAAACTACTTAGTACTCCTTAATCTTTTATTGCATTCATCCATTAAATCAAATTTTCTCCATTTTTCAAATTTATGAACTTCAACACCCTCTTCTCATGATTTCATACTATTCTTGGTCTCCTAAGCTTTCATTTGATCCCAATTTCATTGAAAAAAACCTTTGTATTTTGAAAGTTTGACCAAAGTCAATGGTGGTTAATAGTTGTATCAATGAGGCCTCATTGACACATCTGACTACCTCAATGAGGCCTTGTTGATGAGGCCTCATCGATGAAGTGAAAAAATACTATATATACCATTAGAAACTTTGGAATTTTTTACAATTTTCTTATAACACATGGGGAATTTTTGTAATTTTTCAGAGCCCAAAAACCTTCTAGAGCTCATAACTTTTAAACCATTTGTCCAAATCACTCTATTTTTTGATCCTACACTAAACGAGGGTAAGATATTTATTGTGGGGGCTTCAAACCTTAAGGTTTCTAATGAAATTATTGAAAATTTTTTCTAACTCCCTCCAAGGGTTAACAACCTTAACAACATAAAAATATCAACTCTTTCAACAATTAACCCTTCAAACAACCTTCGGGATAATTTATCAATGATAATACAAAAATAAAAATAATGTTGGAGTTAATTCAATTAGCCATAATCACAACTTAGCTAATTCTAACTATCCTCAAGAGTTAAGGTATCTCAATTTTTTTAAGGTTACATAGTGATTGTTAATCCATGGTCTTATTGTGAGTACAAATGGCACCCAAACAAAAGTGTCTGTAGGAAGGGGAACCCTCACAACCATGGGAGAAATGACCTAGAGCTAGAAGGGACTAGCAAGATCAAGGCCAAGAACAACAAGAGGTGACCCATGCAATGAGACCTCTTCATGAGAAACCCAAAGTGGAATTTGTTCAATAAATTCTAGAGAAAGAAGTTCCTACCGAATAATCCTAGCAAGGAGAAGCGCCTAGACCTATGCTAAGGCTTGAGGTCACTCTAACTCAAGCTTGCCTTGATATCATCAAGTCTTGAGAAATCCAAAGATTAATTCTTCAAGAGATCAAGCCATTTCTGGAAAAAGCTCCAGAGGATGTCAAAACACAATTACAAACCTCTCCCATGTGGTCAATCATCATGACTAGTGGGGAATCGTACATGGGAGAGACCTATTTCTTCTTGAATAGCTAAAGGCCAAGGCCCATTGTAAAAATCAGGGACATTCAAGTGTCCTATTTGATGGAAGTTATTGCATGAGCATTAGGGTTACTAGACATGGGAAAATAATTAGCAAAAATATCAATAAAAGACAATTCTAAGGTAAAAAGGGAATGAACCTAATGATGCTATGGGATGGACCGTAAGGAGTATGATGTGCTCACATTGGTAGAGTAGATTTATTTCAAGATTACAGCCTATCACCTCAATCCAATGGTGAGGCCAAGCAAGGTGACTACTTTCTCTGTTTGAGCATGCACCATTCTAAGTGGAAAATTTCTGGTGAACCTTCCATAGTTGATTTATTTGGAGATTTAAAAAGTGCTTTAAGAAGAATAAATATGGAAGGAAAACCTTGCCCTTTCTATGCCTTATCAAGAAACTTTGCAAGAGGGAAGGTATTGTTTGCTATTCAAATAACACTCTCATATATGCTCCCTTAGCCTCATTAGTAGAAATCATGAAGGATAAGATGCCAACAACCACTCAAGAAGAGGAGCTGCCACTACCACAACCTACTCAAGAGACAATACCAGAGGCCCATGTAGTCCTTGAGCATCTACAACAAATTTGAGAATGGCTCTTAAGCGAACAAGAGTAACTAGCAGGAATGAGTGGGATAGATTCATCTATGTATCAACCAGTAATGAGTCACCTTAATGAGATGGCCCAAACAATTAGCTATATGAAGAGAGGTGGTTCCATTTTCTTTTCCCAAAGAATATAGCTACCTTCAAGGTCACATCCCAATGCTCGAGAGGTAACGATGTCATTAGCAACACATCATTTATTCCTAGAAATCTCTAGGAATGTCATGTCTTTCTCGAGGACGTTGGAGGAAGCTAAAGAGGCAACTATCTTGGTGATGCAACACCAATGGTAGGAAACAATGGTAGAGGTGGTAGTTGACCATGTAGTTAAAGCACTGAATGTGCTCGTGATCTCTGTACTAGATGTATTTGTACTAAAAAATCTGTAGATGTCCATAGGCATGGTCAACAAAATATTGAACATAGCCTAACACAAATAGTTGTTGGAATGATTGGTAGGAACTAGGCAATTAACTTTGGACATCTTTGATCTCTCGAAGAACATCATCACAACCTAGTCAAAGCTACTAAATGAAAGGATGAAATGCATCATTTTGAAGGGGCAACTAGAAATGGCTCAAGAGAAAAATCAATGCTTGGCTATGGAGGTTGCTGAACTTTATGCCTAAATTGTAGAATAAACAATCCTCAGCTTGACAATGATAAGAGGTGAAGCTATCAAATAGCTTCAAGAATTATTTCAAAAGATTGAGGAGGAAGCATTAATGACCATCTTCAAAAAGTTCATGGCAAAAGCTGAAACACACTCAATCAAAAAGAACTTAAATCAGATGCACCAAGAAAACAAAGAATTGACCATGCAAAATCGTGACCTATGAAATGTTGATGCTCAGAGAGATCAAATGCAAGAGTTCATCCATTAACAGTAGGAGTAGCTTGCCAAGGTCAACACTAAATTGAGAAAATTGATTGTGGAGAACTACAATCTATCAATGGAGGAGGTACACACCTTGTGAAAAAAGTCTACCATTGAGATTACCGCCTAGAAGAACAAAGCTCTCAAATTTGAGGGAGTAAAAAATCACTACATGGACTATGTTGGATTGCAAAAGGAAATTAATGAAAAAGAAGTCTAGATGAAAAAGGCTAAAGTAAATGGAGCCCTCCAACAACTCTAGTAAGGAAGAGAGATGTGGCAGCCCATCCTTGATGGGATTGATGCCTACATTAAAGTAGAGATCCATTTGAAGGAGTTGCAGATCAAAGAAATGATAGAGTATATGGAGTTGTCCAATCTTTGTTACAAAAACCTGGTAATGCTGATAGCTGGATGACTGTGGTTGAAATTGGAGAAATAAGTGGCTAGCTCATAGCTACTATACGAGGCTGAGTTCAAACACCACAAGGACACCAAGTAAAAGCTTGAGACTACTAATGTTGAACTTGAATTCCTCAAAGGTGATTCATAGATCAAATATCCATCATTAAGGACCTAGCCAAATATATGAATGAATACTAGGAACTAAAGAACACAATGTAAGCATTCAACATTAAACACAAATAATTCACTACCTAGTTTGTTGATGTGAAGGAGTTGTTTCTAGTGATCTTGTGTCCTTGGGATCTTCTTGTTACAACCAACATTGTGGAAGCTACATGGATGATGCATGGTCCTAGGAGTAAGGAAGAAAAAATAAAAGCACTACTCAATGCTTTCCACCTCCCACCTAAAGTTGCAATAGCAATAGGACAATCACAACTAGCTCAACCATTGCCAATGTGTGAAGTCATGAGGGTTCCTCAAAGCCTTAAGAACCACCACCACTTGGGACCATTTGATCTTCTCCAACAAGCTTCACACCATCAAGGAATGTGTTGTCCAATTTTTGAAGAGTTGTGTCATGGTGTTCAATTTTATGTCCTAAAGACCACCATTTTTATAATGTGTTGATCCATACATCAGGGCACTCCATTTTTTGTAAAAGTCAGTTAGTTGTTTTGTTGAAGAAAAGTCAATCAATTATCCCACACCTTCCCAATTTTATGAAACAACTTAAGGATGAGTTTTCATTCAGTCATGGGGGTATGATGAGTTGTCATTGGTTGGTTGTGTTGACAAGGCCTCATCGACATAGTTGACACATCTCACCCTACGTCGACGAGGCCTTGTCGACGCAATGTTTGTCTATTTTCTATAAATACGTACCTTCCAACCACATTTAGGGGAATATAGAGTAGTAGCAAAGCTCTTGCATTTTTTCCATTTGAAAGTTAAAATTTTTTTCTTAAGTGTCCATAATAGGAGTCATTGAGTGCACAAATCTTTATTCAAGCCTTGTTAAACCTAGGCACAATAGTGTGTGCAGTAACAAAGATGAGCTTTCTAATAGACCTTGCAACACTTTGGATAGATTAATTTTTTCATTTATGCATTTAATATTTTTAATTATTTGTTAATTTTTTTCAATTACTTTGCAAATATTTTCCAATAAATGAGTTAATGAAGTAATTAAGCTAGATAGATTAAATACATAAGTACTAGCACTTCAAGCATAACACATATTCACTTAGTAATCTCAATAGTGTTATTACCTGGTACACCCAATAGTGTAGTGCTTGGTTGCCCAATAGCAAATACGTGGGTTCAAAACATGTATGGAAAGTGGGAATGGATACTTATGTTAGGGTTAAATGATTAATTAATTAATCAATTTAGATTAGTTAATCAAATTATTTTTATCTACATTTCAAGCATCCAACTATAAAACATAAAAATGATACAAATTGAATGCCTCAATTACACTTAACCATACTAATGAATGTCACAAGTGTAATTGGGAAGAAAATGATTGACCTTAAGGCTAGATTCACTTCCTAAAGGGCTAGTGCACTAGAAACAATCAAGTCCATAGAATTCAATTGGATTATGCATGAATTCTTGTCATTCATATGTTTGGGCATAGGGGTACCTCATTGCTCATCAAACTTCATTCAACATAGTTTCTTCTATAGGGATCTTTTCCATTGCTATCTTAAAGAAATTAATTGTTGCCTATTGAAGGTGTAGAATAATAAGTAAGAAAAAATGAAACACCATAGGCAAATAAAAATCAAAATGGCAACACACAAAAAATTTACATGGAAACCCCAAATCGAGATGAAAAGCACAGGTAGAAGCAGAGAGATAATTCATTAAATTAGAGATTGAGAGTGTACTACAGAGAAGTGATCCCCAAAAGGTCGATCCCACAAAAAGAGAGTGCTCACTCAAAGGAAAGTGTAAAGGATGTCTACATAAAAGAAAGAAAAAATAACATCCCTTCAACTTTCACAACGGTCGATCCTTCAACTTTTGTAATGGCTGATCATTCAACTTCTAGTACAATGTAACAATAGAAATCAAAAATAGAATTTAAGTTACCTCACCATACTCTAACAATCTTCACCTTGACACAAATTTCCTTACAAGGAATAGACCTTCAATCTTCAACCAAATATCTTCACCTTTTTTCACAATAAAGCTCCTAAGAACAAAACTTCTATAATGGTTGAACCTTCAATTTTTGTAACAATTGACCCTTCAACTTCTATAATGGCTGACCCTTCAACTTCTATAATGGTTGAACCTTCAATTTTTGTAACAGTTGACCCTTCAACTTCTATAATGGCTGACCCTTCAACTTCTATAATTGTCAACTCTTCAACTTCTATAATAGCCAACCCTTCATCTTTTGGTACAATGTAATAATAGAAAAATAGAAATAGAATTTGAGTCACCACATCATATTCTAACAATCTCCACCTTGAAACGAATTCTCTTACAAGGAATAGATCTCCAATATTTGACAAATGGTCTCCAACTATTCCACAATAAAGCTCCTAAGAGCAAAACTCAACAAGAAACACCAATAGGATGATTTGCTCCATAAGGTCTCCAAATTAAAATGCTTAAAGAAATAACACCAACCAAAGAAGCGATGCCACAAAATCAAGGGTAACACAACTAGCTCAAATGAGGAAACACAACACACCAAAGGTCTATAATAAGGGAAACCATGCCCAAAGCACAAGAGGTTATAAAAACAAGGACCATAATAATTTGGTCTTGGGATGGCACACATAGGCCAATAGAATTAGGACCAAAATGCAACCACTACTTTGTAGCATTTGGCTATCACTTTGTGGCTGATCACAACCAACATCAAGCAATTTCAAAACTTGCTGCAAAGTCCTAATGGACTCCTCCAAATGGGAAACTTGCTCTTCTTATCACTAAAGAAATTTCTCCATCTCAAACTTTGCATTATCCAAAACCATCTGTGTAAGCACATCCCACATCTTAACCTATCATAGCAAAATCTAGTGTTGTGATCCAAAAGTGGAATATCATATTTACACAACATAGTCATTCCAAAACGCATCTTGACCTAGTGTTATGATCCAAAAGTAGAACATCCAGCTATTCCAAAACCTACCAAAAAGCCCTAACAGACTTCTCCAAACCAAAAGCTTGCTCTTCTTGCTAAAATATGATATTTTGCTTTTGGATTGTAACTCTATATTTTCATTATGATAGGTCAAGATGTAGGTTGTTCTTACACAAATGGTTTTGGATGATGCAAATTTGAGATGGAGAAATTACTTCAATCGTAAGAAGAGAATGTTTCATATTTGGAGGAGTCCATTAGAGTTTTCTAGCAAGTTCTAAAATGGTTTGATGTTGGCTATGATCAGCCACAATGCAATAGCCAAATGCTATACAATAATGAGTTGCATTTTGGCCTTAGCTCTATTGGCCTATGTGTGCCATCCCAAGACCAAATTATTATGGTTCTTATTTTGATAACCTCTTATGCTTTGAGCATGGTTTCCCTTGTTGCAAACCTTTTGTATGTTGTGTTTCCTCATTTGAGTTGGTTGTGTTACCCTTGCTTTTGTGGCATCACTTCTTTAGTTGATGTTATTTCTTTGAGCATCTTGATTTGGAGACCTTCTAGAGTAAGTCATCTTGTTGGTGTTTTTGGTTGAGTTTTGCTCTTAAGAGCTTTATTGTGAAAGAGGTGAAGACCTTTTTTCCAAGATTGAAGATCTATTTCTTATAAGGAAATTCACATGAAGGTGAAGATTATTAGAATATGATGTGGTGACTTGAATTCTATTTTTTTTTTGTATTGTTACATTGTACCAAAAGATGAAGGGTCAACCATTACAGAAGTTAAAGGATTGGTCATTACAAAATTTGAAGGGTTAAGCATTACAAAATTTGAAGGGCCAAACATTACAAAAGTTGAAGGGTTGATTGTTATAGAAGTTTTGCTCTTGGAAGCTTCATTATGAAAGAGGTAAATATCTTTTGTCAAAGATTGGAGATCTATTCCTTGTAAGGGAATTTGTGTCAATGCGGAGATTGTTAGAGTATGATGAGGTTCTATTTCTGGTTTTTGTTATTACATTGTACTATAAGTTGAAGGATCAGCCATTGTAGAACTTGAAGTGTCAAACATTATAAAAGTTGAAGGGTTGGCTATTACATAATTTGAAGGGATGATGTTTTTCCTCCCTTTTATGTAGACACCCTTTGCACTTTCCTTTAAGTGAGCACTTCCCTTTTTAGGGATCACTACTAGGTACAACACTCAGTCCCTTTTGCCCTCCCCTTTTGTACACTCAAAAATCTCTAATCTAATAAATTAACTCTCTACTTCAATAACAATTGTAAAATAATAAGAAAAAATAAAATGTGATAAGCAAATAGAAATCAAAATAGCAACACAAAATTTACATGGAAACCCCAAATTAAGATGAAAACCATGGGCATAAGTAGACAGATAATTCAGTAGATCAAAGATTGAGAGTGTACTATAGGGGAGTGATCCCAAAAAGGGTGATCCCACAAAGGGTAATTCTACACAAAGGGAAGTGATCACTCAAATGGAAGTCTAAAGGGTGTCTACATAAAAGGGAGAGAAAATAGCATCCCTTCAAATTCTAACCCTTCAACTTTTGTAATGGTTGATCCTTCAACTTTTGGTACAATGTAACGATAGAAACTAGAAATAGAATTCGAGTCACCTCACCATACTCTAACAAAAGGACAACTCTATTTTCAAAACTATGGTATTATGTTACTACTCTCACCATGAATGTAGTTAAGTAGTCACTTTTCAATGTACTCTGTCCCTAAGCTTGGACATCAGTGAGTTGCTTTATTGATGAGAATTTTTTCATGATTTGCTTTTCTTTTGAGAAGGCTTTCAAAAAAAACTATGAAATCAACTATTTATTCTTTTCTTTCACTACCATGGTGACCATTAATGGATTTGAACCTTTGAAGATTTTAATAAAAGTGAACAAGAGGTAGCATATGAAAAATAAGGGAATGAGAAGTAATTATAACTAAGTACATGTTCCTTTTTTTTCTTTAATAAAAGATATCTAGTTCATCCAACTACCTTTCTTTACTGTGGCTGATGAAATACTTTTTGTAAAGGAGTAAAAAATTGTAGATGCAATATCATAGCCTAATATACGATGTCGTAGATACAATGTAATGGACCATGGTCATGTCTATAAATAAGAGCCCACTATAACATGAAACAACAAATTTTTTGTTAACACTTAGCAAAATTATTGTATTTTGTTTTTATAAAGTTAGAGTTAACTCTAAATGCTCATAGTGTGGTGATTAATAATTATACAGTATATTAATTTTATTGGATTCTTTTTAGACATAATTCAAGAATGATAATAAAGATCAAGATTATTCCTCATCATTGTAGCATATCATATAGAATATATTTACTTTTTAATGTTGTTTACATTTACTATGTAATTGACATTTCCTAAGTCATATAGTATGATCATGTTCAATAGTAAAGATGAAATGAGTACAATTGGTTTTAAGTGTAAAGTGTAATTGTTTGATAACCTAGTAGTGACTTAGCTTAATTTTCTTAGTGGTAAAGTTACTGGGTAATCCTAATAACAATTACATTAGTCTAATATGTGTATAGAAAACTATGAACATATAACTAATAAGCTAGAGTAGTTTTATGTGTTTGTTATAATTAGAGATAGAACCTATAATCACTTCCATTATATTTACCTTTAGCATACTTAAAGCCATGAAACAACATTTAATCATATACATTACTAAGAGTTAAACTATATTTTTTACACTTCACTAACTTTAAGTAAGAAGACAATGATCATGAACTTCTTATTTGCTTACTATTATACTTACATTATTCATTTATGAATTATGATATGGCCATACATGCACACTTGTGACTTGTATGCTCCAGTGTTGGAATTCTATACTGCCCATTAGTAGCTTAAAGAAAACATAACAGAGGCAAAGAGATTACATTCCTTATTTCTTTAACTATAATTCAGTAGGTAATTATATTTATCAAGCTAAAATATAACATCTTAAATTGATTGACTAATATTTAGTGGCAGTAGTAGTGTAGGCATTCTTCCACTCTTTATCATTCACAAAACATTCTCTTAACTAATGTTTTGGCAATACAACCTCTTTGAGAGAAAAATTATCCTTTATCATTTGGAACAAAAATTACAAAAATATTTTTTGAAGTTTAGAGAACTACTAGATTTTCCTAGGTTGGAAAATGAACCATTCATTATTATATGTCTTAACAAATATCTCCACCAATGCAATATTCTTGAACATAGTAAATTTCACAAATGGTGTTAATTTCAATCTTTCCAATTTAGCTAAAAAACCCCTCTAACAACAACTTAGTGGTCATGACAAGGTTAAAGAGGTGATACTAAATACTAAATTTGGAAGATAGACATATGGTATATTCATCTCTTGATACTAGCAATTTAAAAATTCTTGATTTATTGGTTACTACCTCATAGTGGACATCCATAGTTGAGAAAAGCTTTATTTTATGCTTTCTATTCTTTATAGTTGATGTTGACACTTCATCGTTGGGGTTTCCACCTTGGGATTTTGACTAGAATGTTGATGGTGATGATTGTAATAGTGTATCTATTTTTATATGCTTTGAGGATGATGGGGAGTATGTTCATACATCACACTTTCTTTTTGATGATCCCTACATGATCAGACGCGACATGCATAGTGCCGCAATATTGCATCCCCTACGATATCGCATACGCGATATCGCGTCTTTCCCTGCGATATCGCGGTCCGCTGCCATATCTATAAATAAGAGGTGGCACTCCCCTTATTTCCCAATCCCAGCTAGAAGTAGTGAAGCTCTGGCAGTTTGAACACTCCAGAGTTAGATTAATTTCCCATGTGCCCGCAGTAGGAGTCCTAGAGTGAACGACTCTTTATTCGAGCAACTTTGTAACCTGAACACAAGTTGTGTACAGCAATAAAGACAAACTTGATTGGATAAACCTTGCAGTACATGGTTTTATTTTATTGTTGTTTATTGCTTTCCTAGTGCGCATGAGTACGAATTGATTACGAGCATCTACGGATGTGTA
>MNCI01027806.1:290187-316156 GCA_015680685.1 Gnetum montanum | reverse complement strand
CCTCATAGCTTAGGAGATAAACTGAAAAATACCAAAAAAATCATATACCTCAGACTTGCTTAACCATACACCGTGACACATACAAGCAAGCCTGGGAAGACAATGAACGATTAACCCCAAGTGTTTCTTGTGGCGTTAAGGCATTTAGTCTGTGGAGTTCGACCGGATCACGCGTACACGCTCGTATTCATATGGTTGAGTGTAGGGGTACCTCGCCACTCATCACTACATCTATCCTCATTCTCTTTTATCATGAGTCATTTTGTTAAATACTTTTCTCATAAAGTATAGAACACAAGGGTTTAATAATAAATAATTAAAAATCATGGTTTAATTGTGCATATATAATTTATTAACTATGTCAATTATTTCACAACTAACAAATTCTACTACAAACATAAGAAATAATCAGTTTTAATAAAAAATTTATTTAAATGAGTTTAGATGCAAAAAAAGCTTAACTTTCATGTCATTTCGTACCTAAACTTAAGGCTAAATCAAGAAAAACTCATTGGATATTGAGAAAAGACTCTCAATATGTATATTGAATTGCTAAATAATTATTAATGCTTGTGATTTACTATGCTTAAATTCTATAGAAATTTTGATGTGCAAATGATATGAACTAAATTTTAGTTTATTTGCTTTTATACTTACCCATACATTCAATGTAGTCAACAACTCTATCATTACAATACAGTTATGATGATTAAATATAAATTCTACATAAAATTTTCTCTAATACCATATTAAGTTTTATGGTATAATGATCACTAGGTCAAAGAAATAATTAGGCATAATTACATAGATCTTAATGATAAAAAACATAGTCAAATTACAACATATTATGAGGTTTGTATTACCACAGTATTAAGAGTACTCACACTATAAAAGAGAAAACAAGGGTAGAATAGATCATGTTATGCTTGTTTGCATTTAGACTATCTTTCACATTAGAATGTATAGAAACTGAAGATATATAAAGGTTCAAGAGAACTATAATGTTGATAATGTAAATAGATATAATAAATAATTAGAGAAACTTGTTAAACATAAATAATGTAACTAATATGAGCAAACTTTTAATTAATATATATCAAATCACACTCACACTATGGTAGTGTGTTACACCATGATGAAGTAAATCAACATTCATAATGTTACATAATGTAGACCTTATTTGGGAGGTGTTGGAATCTGAAATAAGTGAAACATAAGTATACCCCAAGATATATAGTCTAATTAGAACTTTATCTAAGTCAACATTGCCCACCAAAATCAAACCCATGACCTGGAGCTTCCAAATAGTGTCTTACCACTAGGTTAATACCTTATTGTTGATATAGATTTTATTTGAAATGTTAAGCTTGATGTAGTACACCAAATCCTTAATAGAATCAAGTACCTATAGGAGTCAAATTTTTAGAAGTACCTCAAGAGATTTGTGAGACATGTTAAGAGGAAAAGCAAATGATACTTCCCCATTTAATCACAAGTGAAAGGAGGATAATGATATTGGAGTTGATTCACATGGATGTTGTGGGCCTAAAGCTCATCATTTCTGATGAAGTAGGTAAAAATATTTTGGTGATTGTTGATAACTTTTCAAAGTACACTTAGATATACATCCTTCATTTCAAAGATAAACTATTTGGGATATTTCAAAATTTCAAGAAATTGGTAAAGAATAGGCTTGGGTTAAAATAAAAACCATAAGAATTGATAAGGAAGGTGAATTTATAAATGAGAATTTTGATGAATTTTGCAAATATCATGACATATTTAAACAAACCAAATATGGGTATAAATAAAAAAGTAATGAAGTGATTAAAAGAAAGAATGAAGTGATTGAAGAAATGTGTAAATGCTTATTGAAACATGTCTCCTTCCCAAATTCCTATTAGAATGAGCCAGTTCACATGGTTACTTACATCCCAAATAGGCTTATCATCTCTTCCATTGGTGATAAGATTCATACAAATTATTGTATGGTAAGGTATCAAAGCTTTCCCATCTCAAAGTCTTTTGTTTTATATGCTATCTAAAAATTGCTAGTGCTCTTGTGGGAAAACTAGATAATAGAGGAAGGTAACATATCTTTCTTATATATAATTTTAAGACAAGTGAATACAAGTGCTTTGATCCATTTGAGGAAAGCTGACATGCATCAAGAAGTGTAATTTTGATGAGTAAACCTTAAATTTTGACTTATTCTATAACTAATAAGAAGAGAAGAAGAAGGAGTAGGCCTATAAGCCAAGGTCATGGATGGAAAAAGATCACCCCTCATCCAAATTCTTGACACTAATTTCCAAAGAAGAGATATAAGAAGCCAAGCTAAATCTAATGGTGCCTACTTAGCCCTAATTCATGAACCATCAAGTGTAAAAAAATCCATAAAAATTAAAGTATGAAAGGATGTAATGCAAAAGGAGTATGGATCTATGCTACTTGGAGATCTATATGATGTTCATTTAAATTCACAAACACAAAAATGAAGTTTTGTGATTTTTGATTTTATACTTGCCATTGCATTTATAGTCCCTATAAACATTATCACTATATTTAACTCATGTTGTTGGTGAATATCATAATAGGTTTTGTGATAGAATAATGGTAAGGACCAAGGAAATAAGTAAGGGTGAGATACTTCCTAATCTTGATCAACCTTATGAACTAATGGGAGTAGTTGTAATTCTACCATAAATGGTATATGATCAGATGGTCTTGTTCAAGATGGAAGGGCTTGATCTTGATTCTTCTCCACTTCTTTAGAAATCAATGCTAGTGACTTAGTAACTTGAAATAATTAGACATTGTACCACATATAATCTATGGTCTCAATGATGAATGTTGTTAACCCATCCTCATTAATCATAACAAAGTAATTCATAAATTGTGGTTCTTGATGAGTGCTATCCATCAACACCATTTGTTCCTAAATTTTAGGATATGATTTATCTATCGATGATTCAAAGTAAGTACAATATGCACTAACCAATAGAAGTGCATATTGAATTAATGGGAACATCTTCTTCGAATCAAGTTCATCTTCCAAGAATTCCTTTACACATCCATATTTTAAGAATTGATAAACACTACTTCCAACTTTCGCATTGAAATCTCTACAAAGGATAATTAGCACTAGATCGATATAGTTGAGGAATAACTTATTCTTTAAACTTTCTTCTATTTTCTTAATCAATTATGATCCTTGACATAGTCTAACATGTGAACATATTGGTTTGGAAATTAAATGTGTGTTGACTATGCATACACATCTTCCTAATAACTAGATTTTTAAAATTACTATTAAGGCTATGTGAATTTTCAGAATCTTAACTATTCTTTCTTTCCCATCACTTAAAGTTCTAGAATTTCAAATCTAGGTACTAATTCAAACTTGGTTTCTTTATAAAAGACCACACAACCATCCATGATGTGAATTCTACAATAGGCTAATCTATGTAGCTCAAAAGAAGAACTTTCACAAGAATATTTTTCCTTACAAATACCTCTATATTCCATCTTTTCGAACTCTACTTGGAATTGGTATAGAAATTCCCATGAAAAAACTTATTATAGGCACAATACATCAACATCCAACTCTTGTAACTTTCCTAAAATGTATGGGTATCGATATTCATGCCAATCTAAGGCCCATGGTGAACATAGTAGATGTTGTTTCTTACTCACTAGGGATCTTGCAAGCACATTGTATGTTGCAACTTTCATTCTCCTCTTTAGATTCTCTACTAGATCATTTCTCTTCATGGATATCATACATATTGTTGAAACAAGATCATGAATCTCCATGTTGTTCTACTGTATGATTGATTGCAAAACAAATTGATGTACATCCTCTTGACTGTTTTTGTTCATCAACTAATCAACTAATTGGTAATATTTAGCTACATTATCTAATTTTGGTAATATTTAACTATATTATGTAATTTTAATAATATTTAACTACATTATCTAATTCTTCACTACCTTTCTACCTCCTTAAGAACACTAACTCTAGCAATGCAACTAATGGCACCCCATGGTGATCTTAAGATTATATGCAAAGGTTAAGCACTTAGTCTCAAGATCCGAAAAAAGGTTAAATTGATTAGTCATAGTAGTTAAATTATTAGGCATGATTAGTTGCCCTAAGTTGTCACCTTTTAAGGCACATTTTATGATAATCAGCGAATTATCAAGTACTTGAATGATGAATCTACCCTCACAATCCCAGTACTACTCTAAAGTGAGTGCGCTTAATTATGAACTTCTTATCTTATTTATTACTGACATGTCAATTTCCATTTTTGAAAATTATTTTTGGCATACTAAATTTTAAATTAATGGTCATCTAACATAAATTTTAATTAACAGTCTTCAAATAGCTAGTGAGGGTTTTGGCAATTTCTAGGGGCAAGGGTTTCTATAGTGCATACAAGGGAGGCACAATTGATGAGTAGTGAGATACCCCTATAGTCAACCATATGAATATGAGCATTTCACACATGATCCAGTCAAATTCCAAGGACTAAGTGCTTATGTGTCCTTGTGGAACAAGAACGGGTTGATTGATCATTGTCTTCCCAAACTTACTTGTATGTCACGATTGTATGGTTAAGTAAGCCTGAGGCATATGATTTTTATATCTTTTATGTTTCTATGTCATATTCTAATAGGGAAGGAGAGAGGTAAATAAGTGACTAATTTAACTTAACTACTCATTAACTAAATTCTAACTAATCTTAACACTCGCATCCATTCCCACTTACCGTACACATCCTGAACCAATGCAACACTGCTGGGATTACCAAACGCTAATTGTTACTAGGTTACCAAGCATTATACGCATGCTTGAAGTGGTTGTGCTTGTGTAATTTAATGATTTGCTTAATTGATCAAAATGAATTTCTATGGTAATAACAAAAATGTAAAGTGCATAAAATAAAATAAAATAAAATAAATGCATAAGAAAATAAAATAGAAGAAATGTGTAAGAAAAAAAATCTCAAGTGTTGCAAGGATGAAACAAAGAGCTCATCTTTATTGCCATACACAAGGTGTGTTCAGGTACACAATAATCAAATAAAGATCCATCCACACTTAGACCTCTTGTTGTGGGCACTTGGAAAATACTCTAACTTTCAAACAGACCACAAGAGTTTCGCTACTTGACTACTAAAAGACTTCTCCCGAATTGTGGGCCTAGGCACTGTATTTATAGACTTGGGAGCAACTACTCTAATAATTAGAGTAACCACTCTAATAATTAGAAAAATTGCTAAAGTAGCTGCTAGAGCAACCACTAATAATTAGAATAACAACTAGAGTAACCACTAGAGTAACCACTCTAATAATTAGAATAACTGCTAAAGTAACTACTAGAGTAACCACTCTAATAATTAGAATAATTGCTAGAGTAACCACTAGAGTAACTACTCTAATAATTAGAATAACTGCTAGAGTAACTACTCTCATCATACCCCCAAGACTGAATGAAAACTTGTCCTTGCANGCTAGAGTAACTACTCTCATCATACCCCCAAGACTGAATGAAAACTTGTCCTCGCGTTTCTTACAAAATATTGGGAAGCTATGAGATTATTGACTAATTGACAACTGATGATGGAATGGGATGACAGACTCAAGATGCCCAGTGAACAGATCAATAAGCATATTACAACATTAGTGTTCATAACCATTTTGGTGAATGCTCATACATAAATGACATCCAAGCCTTTATTTGGTAGTTTGAAGAGAAAGAGAGAGAAAGAAGATGAAGCGTGTTACTGCCAATGCCAAGATTATGCCTTCCATTATTTATCCATAGTGACGCCACCAAACTTGCTCCTTTCATAAATGCTCCAGTTCCAATCCATCCTGAGTGCTTCCTCCAAGTCCAATCCATTGTTTGTATGATCGCCATCTACACACACAAAATAGTCACAAATGAGTAAGGATAGATAATCCAAAAAGTAGTTGATACCTTGCCTTGATATGAAGCGCATTGGTTGAGTTGTGTTTATGGAAAAAAATGGTTTGGAGATTTATCACTGGCAACTACCCAAGGTGTAGGGGTTAGGCAATTAGTAAAATGGAAAAAATTAAAAAATTTATGACAAGGCCCCCATGACTAAGAGTGAACCTTCGGTAGCTATAAGATGGAAAAGGATGAGGAACAAGAAAGATAGGAAAAAATAACAGTGGCAATGCCAATAAAATGGATGTCATGGATGGGGATGAAACAAGAAATGATTGATTGTAGAAAATGTTTAAGGAAAAGGACTTAACAATTTTACCAAAAAGAAATGCTAGTGGGTCATCCCTAAAGCAGGCTCATGCCTTTTATGCCTTGAAAAATCCACAAAACAAAGAGTTCGTAGGCTCTAGCAATGTCATTTGGAAGCAAGAGTTAAAAACATACCCACAAAAATTCACCAAAGAAAAATAATGCATCAATCCAGAATGGACTAATGATAAAACTGGCAATGAAGTGAAAAATGGGAAGAAATATGGAGAGGAGAGAATGGAATGGAATCCCAAGAAAAAGGTTTTGTAAAGCCCCTTGTGTATTTCATGGTTAAGATAACTAAGTAGAACTCATCCCAAATCTAGACTGAAATCGATGACATTCAATGACCTTGCATCAATACACTTGGCTAATCCATCCTCTTGAGGTAACAAGAATGCTTCCACAAAGAGTCACCACCATTCCAAGGAGAGTGGGATAGAGAAGCAGGAAGTAAGAAAGGGCCTTAGTTAGAGGAATCCTTCAGGCATAGGTAACATATATTTTTAGTTCCATAACCAATACTTGTAGCCCATATTGCTTTATTATGTCTAAGGGGTGTTCTTTGAAATCTCACCTTTTCTTTTGTGTGAGAACCACACCATGCAAAGACTTATTTTTATTCACTCAGCTTCCTGATTTTTGAATAATGTTAGAATGGCAGAAAACCCAAGAAAAAGCATCCAAGCACCCCAAGAGAATGGCTAGCACAAATGCATCAAATCCCCTTGAAGTCACACCTTTCTCATCCTTTGAGTCTTTCCTTGGTTTGAAAAATACCCAATCACCAATTCATTAACAATTTTACTTAGAAAAAATGGATTGTACAGTTCCATGCCAAAGGAGACCATAGAGTTGTATGGATGAGTGGATGGCATGGACTCATTGCCTATTTTACCAAAAGAACCATACCTTAATATCAGCATCATAATTCAAAGGTAAAAACCAAACATTAGCAATCAATATGATATAATTCAATCTACCATCATGAGCACTTATTGGATGACGAATAAAAGTAAATCAAGCGAATAAAGATATAGTAAAAATATGAATGATGGTATAAAACAAAAATAAGAAAATTTGGAAAAATGTGTAAAAAAAATTCAAAAAGAACTGAGGGCCTGGAATGGTTAGCATAGGTGGCCATCTCCCCCATGACTGAGTTGGAAGGAGGAGATGCAAAATAGTGAGCAAGCTTATCCACTAACAGAGGTAGCATTTGTACTGGCTATCTTAGGCTCATGGAAAGGTTTGGTTTGTTGTACATTGACCAACAGTTTCTTGTTCGAGCTCTTAGGTTTGTATATTGTCATGGCTTCTGAAGAAAAAGTTGTATAACTAATATAAGGTCCTTTCCACAGTGTTTGAAATTTAGTACGTTGTGGCACATGTGTGGGATTCCAATAGAGAACCTTATCTCCTAGTTGATATTTAACTTTTCTAATTCTTAGGTCATGACATTGTTTATTGAATGCCTTGTGTAATTTGTTAGATGATAGGGCAGCTAGTAGATTTTCATCTAGCAAGTTAATGGCTACCAATTGTTGTTTCAGTGCTAGATCAAGGTCAAGGTTGAGGTCACATGCCATGGATAGTGTATGGAGCTTAGTTTGAATGGGAAGTGTTGGTAATTTACCATACACTAACTCATAGGGAGAGTAGCCTGTAGGGAGTTTCCATGTTGAGCGGTATGCCCAAAGAGCATCGTTTACTTTAGTGCTCAAGTCTTGCCTAAACTTACTAATGGTTCTTGTCAACATCTTCGTAATATCCCTATTGGTGACTTCAGCTTGATTGTTCTCTTGGGGGTGGTATGGTGTTGTCAGTTTGTGTTCAACCCCTAAGCATTACATTAATTTCCAAAAATTTGCACCCGTGAAGTGGATACTGTTGTTTGAAATAAGTGCACGAGGCACACCAAACCTATTTATGATATGTTGTTGAAGAAATTGTGCAGTTATAGATGATGTACAATCTTTAACAATAGCTACTTCTACCCATTTAGTTAGGTAATCAACAGCAACAATAATATAAGCTTTTCCATTCAACATTAGTGTAACTAGCCCTATAAAATCAATTCCCCAAATGTTGAAGTGTTCTAACGATTGGATCCATTGTTGTAGATCCTCCATTCTAGCAGTCATTCCCCCATCATGTTGACAGCATTAACAAGATTGGACAAATTGATGGGCATCCTGAAACAATGTAGGCCAATAATATCCTGCAAGTAAGATCTTGATGGTCGTTTGTCTCCTAGAGTAATGACCCCCACAAGGACCCTCATGAGCATCTTGGAGAACTCTCAGTTGATCTATATCAGGAACACACCATCAAACCAAGCCATTGAGACACACTTTGTAAAGTTTCCCATTGATCTCCATAAAGTACTTGGCTCAGTGAAGAAACTATTATTTCTTCTTAATGTTTAACTCTTATGGTATTTTTTGGGTGAGGAGATAGGTAAGAATGCTATTGTACCAATTTGTCTCCATGGGTGATTGATTATTCACTACACCAGCAAAGAGGAATTCATCAGGGAAATAATCAGAAATTGGATACTCATCCTCTTTATTTTCCCATCGCAACTGAGATAAATGATCAACAAGTACATTCTCAGTGCCTTTGCGATCGATCATCGTAAGATCGAACTCTTGTAAGATTAGAAGTCATCGTATGATATGAGGGCTTACCATTGGCTTATTCATGAGGAACCTTATTGCACTATGATTTGTATGTATATATACTTTATATCCTAATACATAGTGTCTAAAATTTTCTAGTATAAACACTATAGCCATTAATTCCTTCCATGTGGTAGTGTAGTTAAGTTGTTGATGAGTGGCTAGGTATCCCTAGGCCCAACCATATGAATCATGAGCGTTCACGCGTAACTTGGTCGAAATCCATAGATTGTAAGCACTTAACATACACCAGACTTCTAACTAGTGAAACCTTGGGTTAGAATGGTCATTGTCATCCTAATCTCACTTGTGAAGTTCTGTTTACGATGGTTAAGTGAGACTAAGGCTAATGATTTTTATATCTTTTTCATTATCTTTTCGGTAACTAATTATCTTGGAAAATAAGGATAGAATATTAATTAATCTAAAATTATCTTAATCTAAATTTTTACTACTCCTAGCATAAGTATCTGGTCCCATCTTCCGAGCACGTTCTGAGCATCTCCTAACACTTCTAGGTTACCATACGTTAAGCGTCACTAGGCTTACCAAGTGTTTGGGTTACGTTCAAGATGGTCGTACTTATGGCTTTAACGAACTATGAATGAACAATAGCAATTGAAATTATAATAATGAAAACATAAGTAATTAACAAGTAACTAATAAATCATAAACATATTAAACTAATAATTGCATAAAATAACTAAGTCCAAATGCTGCAAGGATTGCTTGAATAGTTTGCCTTTATTGCCGTTACGCCAATGGGCTCAGATACATCAATGCTCAAATAAAGAGCCGATCAATTTTCTTACACCTGCTACGGGCACTTGGAAAATATTCTATCTCCTATGAGAACAAATTGGAAGAGCTTCGCTACAACTACTCAAAAAGATGTCTAAATGAGGTGGAAGGCCATCTTATTTATAGGCCGGGAAAGGTGGTTGCGTAAATGGGGCCATGTTGACGCAGGGTGGCTACGTTGATGGGCCCGCATCGATGTGGCCGCATATACGTGGCTTCATATACGCGGCCTAGTGGATGCATTGACTAAATGACACTTCATCATACCCCCACAACTAAGCAAAAACTTGTCCTCAAGTTACTTTACAATTTGGAAGGTATGGATTTTTATTTACAACACACATAACTTAAACACATACATGACACACACATGACACAACACAAATTTAACCAAGTTCCCGAGTTACAGAGGGGGATAAATTACAAAAATTGTGGTGTTCAGAGACAAAATTGAACACCTCGTTGGTCTTGGAATCTTTGCTTAGTAGGATGATGCACAAAATTGTTGGAGAAGATCACATTATCCTTGGGGGCTGTGGTTCTAACAAACCTTCTCTAGCCTCTGACCCATGCATTGGTGGCGGCACGGATGTCAGTAGCCCCGCGGTAGTTGCAACTTTTGGAGGTAGCTGGAAAGCCTCCAAGAGAGCCCTCATTTTTCTTCTTTGCTTCTGGGGTCGTTCATAGTCTAGGCAGCTTCTCCAATGTGTGCTAGAACTAGAACTTCCCAAGGGCAAGGCAATGCCAGAATGAGTTCTTTTAAGTTGACAAACCAAGTTGCGAACTACTTGCGTTCGATGTTGAATGCTTGGATTGATGCCTACAGCTGCTCGTAGTCATTCATTCTTTGGGCCATGTCCTCCACAACTGTACGTTGTCCTTCAAAGCTTGGGTGGAGGACCTCAAGTTCTACGTTTGCTATTTCCAGCTTTTGTTTTGTTACCTTGTGCACCTAGAACTCTCCCTCGTATAAGGAATACAAGGCTGCCACTTACTTTCCTAACTCTGACCGTGGTCTCCCATCTGTGAGCATAGCCAGGTTTTCATATCGAAGGTTGGCCAACTCCATGTATTCTATCATTTCCTCGATTTGCAGCTCTTTTAGGTGGATTTCCTCTTTATTGTAGGCATTCAACCCATCAAAGATGGATGAATGTACATCACCTCCCTCTTGGAGCTGCTGGAGTGCTTGGTTTATCTTGGCTTTAGTGACTTGAATGTGCTTCTTGTTTACCTCCTTTTGCAATCCCACTTGGTCCCTGTAATGATTTTTGATTTTTTTGAACTTTAGGGCCTCATTTTTCCAAGTAGAAATTTTGATTGTAAACTTCTGTCGTAATGCCTGAACCTCCTCCATTGATAGATTTCTATTTTCAGCTGCCAACCTTTTTATGTCTGCGTTCACCCTGGCTAGCTCCTTTTGTTGTTGATGGATAAAATCTTTCATGTGTTTGTTCTTTGCACCAACATTGCACAGGCGATGAACTTCTACAGTCAGCTGCACGTTCTCTTGATGAACCTCCACCAATTCTTTTTCTAAGTGATATGCTTAGGCATCAACTATGGACTTGTCGAGGATCGCCATCTCTTGCATATCCTTAACGACCTGTAGTTTAAGTTGAAGCTGTTGAAAAGCTTCATCTCTAGTGATTTCACAGTTCAGGATGGTAGGATCGGCAAGCTAGGATCTTAATTAGGCTACCTCAGTTGTCAAGTACTGACAAGCGACTTGAGTAGCTTCTAGTTGCTCTTCCAAAACAATGCTCTTGCCCCTTGCTAATAGCAACTCTGACTGGGTTGCAGTGATGTTGTCCAGAAGGTTGAAGACATTCGGAAGTAGTTTCCCGGTTCCTACTAGTTGGTCCATAAATTCTTCATGTTGGGCTACATCAATCTTGCTACGTGAAGTTTCGGTAGACACCTGTACATCTTGTAGTCCATGAATGTTTGGTATAGGTGTTGCTAATGCATTGAGAGCCATAGAAATAGTATCAGTAACCACTTTAGCCACAACTTCCTGTTCTTGGTGCTACATCACCAAGATCATCACCTCCTCACCATCCTCTAAGCGTATTGAGAAGGTAGCAGCATTCCCTAAGATTTTGGGGAATAACTATTGAGTTGCGATTGATACATCTCAGATGATTGGATCTATTTTGGTTGGAATTGGTGCTCAGGCAATAGAGAATATCGGCCCTGCCCTTTCAAGCAAGCCGACTGATTGAGCCACTTGCTCCAGGTGGCTCATGGCAGGGCGATAGACTGAAGGGTCTTCTCCTCCACCAGTCCTACTGGATTGCTCTTGCTGGCTCAAGAGCATTTCTTGGATCTTGCAGATGTATTCTGCTGTGTTTTGCAAGCTCGGCTACGTTGTTTGTGCAGGTGGTTACTGCTCTTCCCCTGTCTATGTGATGGTAGGTGCTTTATCTTTCATCATTTCTCGCCACAAGACAATTGGGACATGTCGGATGATATCATTAGAATATTATGCTATCCCTACCTATTTGCATAATGTTTAGATTAGGTAGGGAAAGGGGAGAGCTCATCTTCCACATTCGTTCTCAGCAAACCGTTTTTCAATCTCCAAAAATAACAGTTGTGGAAGACTCATGGAAAATTTCCCACTCAAGGCAACACACACACGGGTGGAGAAGGTAGTGATTTTGATGGGTCTTACTATTGGATTCAAATGGTAAGACATGGTCTTTGAGTATACTCTCTCTGCCATGGTCAAGGAGCCAAATTCCTTGCTTTCTACCCCGTAGCACCATTTGGTCCATTGCACCTTTACCTTTGGATCGGCCTACTTTGGAATTTCTACCACATTTGCCCCAATTTTAGGCAACCCCAGAGCTTGCATTATTGCTTTCGAAGAGTAAGAGACATAAATGTATTTGATTCTTACTCTAGACCTTGGTTGCTGATTCGACTAGAAAAGATAAGTTTCTCCTAAGTACCACTCACCACTGGTTGTGATGATTGGCCACATCGGAGAGTTTTTCAATTGGTGCCTCACGTCTTCTAGTGCATGCTCAATGAATGGTCCAAAATTTAGCTCTTGGAGGACCATTTGTTGTGTCTTGCATGGCGTGATAACATCAAGGTAGGCTTGGGTCAGGGTGACCTCAAGTTGCAGTGTTATCCCAGGAGTCTCATCCCTGAGCGATTGCTCACCGAGAAGTGCCTCTTCAGGAATCTGATGAACAGATTCCACGTCAGGTCTTTTGTGGAAGGGCCCAATTGCATGAGAGCCCTCTGCATACTCTAGCGGTTGCACACTTCATCCCCTTCCCATGCATGGTCACTTGTCCCTTGGTTGTGATGGTCCTTTGTCCCTTGGGTGCCTCAGTTTGGGTGCCATCTGTAATCAAACATAACTATCTGTTAGACCATTCATAAGTAGTTTAAGATGGTCCATATATACTTTCTTAATTTGACCAAGTTCTGTTAATGGCACAGGCACACCGTTAAGTTTCCCAGAGCATTAAGTTAGGGGTTAGGACCAAAGTTTTTGTAATTAACAAACTAATTAATTAATTACACAAAGGCAACCCCCCTCCCCCCCATGATTGAGAGCATACCTTCAGGTGTGTAAAAGGGGCAAGGACATGTTGATGTAGATACACGATGTAATGTAGGTGCATTGGGAAGGGTTAGGCAGAAAAAATGACAAAAAATCCCCTCAAATTGGACTCCAAATGATGAAAAATACAAAGTGTAGTGGGTGTATGTATAGGGGTTGGGTGCTACATCAACAAGGCTACGTATATGCTATTGTGTATATGCAGGCACTGCGTATACGGGGCCCCGTATATGCAGAACTATTCACCCATGGACTAGCATTGACCAACCCATAAAACACCCAAAATGATGAATTTGAAAATCCAAATTGAGGCGGTTGAAGTGCGTGAAAGGCCCAGTCATGGTTGATGACATGAGGAAGGTAATGAAGCATGAAAAAGAGACAAAATTGGAGAATGGGAGTGAAAAAGAACTATGCAAGGACGGAATCGAACGATGGGACAGTAAAACCAGTCAACCAAGAAATCCAAAGGATGGAAGGATTAACAGGCCAAACTAGGAGTATGTAGGTGGATCCTCCCCATACTAGGCAATAGCCTTTATAGCCCCTGCATACCCTCAACACCAGGGTCCATGGACCCAGGTGCCAAGAATTGGTGTTCACTAGTTAAGACTCCAAACCAAGAGAACCTGCCAAGGCATGAGAGACCTATAGAAAACATGACAACACAAAAAACATAAAAAGGATAGTGAGGTGAGTACAGAGAGAAGTGGGAACAGAGGGAAAGGAGAGAATGGAATTTCGAATGTTGGACACATGAAACCCTATGTGCGATTATGGTTAAGTGACCTAGTAGAACCTTTCCTAAAGTCAGACCCAAAACCATCTGTAGTCAGTGACATCATAGCAATAAATGAAGTTACAGCCATCCCCCAAGGAAGCAAGAATGATCCCACAGATAACCACCACTTCAGGAAACATGAGAAGAAGGAAGTGAAATGGGACGAAGTTAGAGGGGACCAAGGAAGTCCCATAACTAAAGCGTATGACCTATGAGAGGTAGTCTAGGGGGTGTGCTTTAAATTCCCCTGTGATTCATTTTTCTTTTCTTTTGTGTGGGGGAACCACAGCATGTGAAGACCCATGTGTGTTTGCATGCATTTGACCAAGGGGTGTGCTTTGAATCCTCATTTTATTTGTTTATTTTTTGTTTGTGTTTTTTTTTTTGATTTTTGAATTTTTTTTAGTGAGGACCACACCATGCAAGGTCGAACTTCCTAGAAGCTTCCGTGGAGAGAGACTTGGAGTGGGAGGAAATCCATGAGGACACACCAACAACCCAGGGAACAGAACAGAACAATGAATAAAGCATTCCCCTTGATGTCACACCCAATTCAAACCATTGGATCATCCCTCAGTCTGGGAACTACACAAGTTACACATTAGTTAAAAATTTTTTAAGTGAAGAAGTTACATGTTTGCAACAGAAGGAAAACCATGTAATGGTAAATGGACAAATGTTGTGGACTCACTATTGGGTTTATGAAGTGAAAACAACGTAAAATCCAAGCACAACCATGCAATGGTAGGAGCCAGATAATGAGGAAGACGATTATAGTACCCATCGTAATGAAAAACGACTGTGTCGAACGTCTAAAGATAATATGACAATGTCTACCATTACACGAAAAAATAGACAGGTACAAAAAATGAAAAATAAGTAAACAAAATGAAAAGATGTGCAAAGAATGTGCAAACGTATGAATGATGGTGAAACACAAAAAAGTGTAAAATAATAAGTGTAAAAAAAAGTGTAAATCAAAGAAGTGTAAAACAAAAAATTGTAAAAAAAAATGATAAAATTGTGAGGGGAGTAGGGAATGGATCAGCAGGGATGATGGTCTCCCCCATGACTAGGTGGAAAGGAGGAGACATGGAAAATGGAACGAGGGTGACCGACTGATGACGAGGTGGTGGCACTAGTTGTGTGGAGTTCACAGAAAGGTTTTAATTGTTGGTGGTTGACTAACTGTGTTTTGGTGGGGTCCCCAGGTTTGTGGATGAGAAAGGCCCCAGATGGAAAGGTTTCGGAGACAATATAAGGTCCCTCCCATAGTGTCTAAAACTTTGTCAGTTGTCATACATGTGAGGGGTTCTAATACAATACCTTGTCTCTACATCTAAATGTGACGTTTCGAATCCTAAGATCATGTCGTTTCTTGTTATAGGCCTTGTGGGTTTCTTTTGAAAATAGGGCCACTAGTCGGTTCTCATCTAGCTCACTTAAATTGATTAATCGTTCACATTGTGCTAGTGGTAGGTCAAGGTTGAGCTCACTGGTAGTGGATAGTGTTTGGAGTTCTGCTTGGATTGGAAGTGTTGGCAACTTTTCGTACACTAACTCATAGGGAGAGTACCCTACAGGAGGTTTCCAAGTGGAGCAATAGGCCCATAGGGCATTGTTGAGCTTGGTACTCCAATCCCTCCTACATTTTCTAATGGTTCAGGTAAGGATCTTGGTGATCTTCCTATTGGTGACTTCGGCCTAACTGTTGGCTTGGGGGTGATAGGGTGTTATAAATTTATGTATTACCCCTAAGCGTTGCATGATTTTCCAAAAATTGACACCCGTGAAGTGAGTCCCATTGTCAGAAATGAGTGCATGTGGCACTCCAAACTTGGTTATGATTTGTTGCTAGAAAAATTGTGCGACGGTGTTGGAAGAATAGTCGATGATAGCTGCTCCTTTTGCCCACTTTGTATAGTAGTCCACAACCATGATGATGTAGTCTTTTCCATTTGAAAAGGGGGTGATGGGCCCCATGAAGTCGATACCCTAGATGTCGAAGGGCTCCAATGGCTGGATCCACTGTTGAGGTCCCTCCAACCATGCCATCATTCCAGCATCTCTTTGGCATCATTCATAGGAGTGGGTGAATCATTGTGTATCCCTGAAAAGTGTAGGACAGTAATACCCTACATGTAGGATTTTAATGGCCGTTCGGCGTCTAGCATAGTGGCCCCCACAAGGGCCCTCATGAGCATCTTGGAGGACGCGTAGTGTATCATCATCAGGGACACACCATCAAACCAAGCCATTTGTGCACACCCTATAGAGGTGGCCATTGATTTCCATGAAATGCTTGGCCTTATGGAGAAACTGCTATTTCTGTCGATGGTTCCATTCCTTTGGAAGCTCTTGGGCTATAAGGTAGGTGAGTATGTGGTTGAACCAAGGGGATTCCTTAGGTGCTTGAGGATCAACGGTGCCTGTGAAGAGGAGTTCATCTGGAAACTGATCGAATAAAGGTTCCTCCTCTTCTACATCATCCCATCGTAACAAGATAAGTGGTTAGCAACCACATTCTCGGTCCCCTTTCGATCTACCATGGTAAGATTAAACTCCTAAAGAATCACCAGCCACCGTATTATGCAAGGGCTCACTGTTGATTTGTTCATCAGGAACCAAATAGCACTATGGTCAATGTGCACAAACACCTCGTATCCGAGCACATAGTGCTAAAATTTTTCCAAGGAAAACACCATTGCCATCAACTTCTTCTCAGTGGTGATATAGTTCAATTGAGCACCCACAATCCTACAGCTTGCACAGTAGATATAATAGGGACGTTTTTGATCATCACACTGTGTAAGCACAGCTCCCAAGGCATAGTTGGAGGCATCTGTCATAACGTGAAAAGGTCTAGACCAATCAGGTTCCCATAGAACTAGAGCTTCTATGAGTTTTTGCTTCAGCGCTTGGAATGTAGACTCGCATTCCTTAGTCCAAAAAATGGAGCATCCATCTTTGTAAGTTCTACCAACAACCTATTTATCTTTGAGAAGTGCTCTATGAAATGCCAGTAGGAACCAATGTGTCCAAGGAATGATCAAACATCTTTGATGGTACTTAGTTGGTCAGTCATTCCTTGGATGACCCTGATCTTTTCAGGGTCTACGCTGATCCCTGTTGATGAGATGCGATGCCCCAGCACAATACCCTCTTGGACCATCAAATGGCTCTTTTGCCAATTGAGCCATAGATTGGTGTCTACACACCTCTTTAGAGCCTACTCTAGATAGTCTAAGGCTTGCTTGAACGTGGCCCCATAGGTGGAGAAGTCATCCATGAAGACCTCTACACCATTGTCGATTTTTTGCTGGAAGATGCTTAGGACAAGGCGTTGGAACATTGCAAGCGCATTGCATAGGACAAAGGGCATACTTTTATATGCAAAAGTCCCCCATGGACTTGTGAATGTTATCTTGGCATAGTCCTTTGGTGCTATTTGGATTTGGTCATAACCACTATAACCATCCAAAAAATTGTAGTATCAATGTCCTGCGATGGTGTCCAACACCTAGTCCACAAATGGGAGTGGGAAGTGGTCCTTGAAGTTTGCCATATTGAGCAACCGAAAATAAATATAGACCCTCCACTTTAAACCTTTCTTTGGTATGATAAAAAGTGGGCTAACCCATTCGCTATCAATGAAAAAATAGATGAATCCCACCTTGAGCAATTATTAGATTTCATCTTTTACAATCTGTTTCAATTTGGGATTCAACCATCTTTATGGCTGTCGTCATGGCTTCATGGAAGGGTCAAGGTAGATCTTTATGGCATTCTTCATGGCTTCATGGGAATGCAGCAACCCATTTTTTTACCATCCCTAGCAACTTCTTCTTCTGTTCTGGAGCAAGAGTGGCATTAATGATTATCGGCTTGCCATTTTGCAAAAGTGCATACTCTAAGTGAGCTGGTAAAGGCTTTAACTCAAGGGGCTCTTGTTTGAAGCTCTTAGGGATTTTTAGCATTCCCTAGTCATCTTGGTCATCAACAGTGGAGACCTGTTGATGAATCTCTTCCATCTCATCCATTCTATCAACATAGGCTTGCACTAGCCCCTCAAACAGTTCCATGCACAATGTGTTGCTAGTAGGATCAGCTGTTAGCCATTGGGTGCCTTCTTGGTTAGTGGTTGATATGTACAAGCACTGTTGAATAGGTGATTCTTCAGTACATTGACTACATGCTTGAATGGATATCTGCTTAGCGAATCATAACTGTTACACACAGTTGCACCCTGAGTCACTGTACATGATGCATGGAACTCTTTTCTTCTTGATCTTCCCGAAAGAATTTTCCTTTGATATTTCCAGGGACAGATCTTGGAGTCCTAGTCGTGCATCCACCTTGCTTAGCCAGGCTCTTCCCATGATGATTGGAAAGTTTCCCTTACAGTTCTCTACATGGATGACCAGGAAATCAGCAGGATATGACCACCCGTAAACGATGGTCACAATGTCCTCCACCAAACCCAAGGGAATGATGATGGATTGATCTGCTAACTCGAGCCAAATGTTTCTCTTCTTTAGTGGGGAAAAGTTCCAGTGCTTGTACATATCGTGAGAGGTCAAATTAATTCCTAACCCTGAATCCAAAAGAGCTTTGCATGGCTCATTTCATGCCACCTGAAGATAGATTAGGGGGCTTCCTAGATCTATCAATTTCCAGGGAAGAGAACCTGCTTTGATCCAGTCGATCACAGCATGTGTGAGCATGACCGTTTAGATGTTGGAGTGCAATGAAACAAAGGATTTCTCAAGTGATATGATGTTGGAGGAATTGGTAGGTTTAGAGGCACTGGCCACAGGCTTAGGTGAGGGTGTGTTGAGATTATTGGGCTAGAAAAAAGGATGTTTGCGTGGCTTAGGTTCTAGTCCACTTAGCCAAGGTGCTGGTTGTACGTTAATAGCCCTCTTAGCATTTTGTTGTTGTGGCTATGGCGGTATTTCTCCCTGCATTGATGGAGCAGGTGGCAATTGAGTTGGATGGTGTGGAGGAATGGTAGAAGAAGGTGATGGAGGGTAGAAGATATGTGGGTTTTCTCCCCTGGGTGATGGAGATGGATGTAAAAAATATTCAGGGGGGTGGTAGTAGCTAGGAAAGGTCACATGACTGGAAGAGTCTCTGAGGGAGACTAGTTGCTAAACATAGTACCCATAAGGATTTAACTACTTGTAAGGGTACTTCTGCCTTGGAGGTGGCATCCCCCACGCTTGAGGTTGCTGCCACTATTGGACGTATTCATACGGTTTCGAAGGCATTCCACTTGGATAATATCATTGCTGCTGGTGGTGGAATTTCCTGGGGTTTCCTTGTGGATAAGGCAACCTTCAGGGTGCCTGCCATTGCACCAAACGAGGGTTCAAGGCATACACCCTAGACTCTTGAAGGTGTGACACCACAGGACAACATCCCTTAGTATGTTCATATTGGCATATGCCACATTCATCGTCCTCCTCAGTGTTAGAGTTTGCAACCTACTCTGCTACAACAACTTTTTCCTTACCCTTATGTTGGGCACATTCAGCTCCCTTCTTCCTGCACCAATAACGGTTGCTACCTTGTTCTTTGGATTCTTCTACAATTTTTAGTACACGTTGAAATTTTCTATTCAAAGAATCCCATATTTTGTCCATCTTTTCCAATATTTCGAATGCAAGTTTTTGTAATGGAAAATTCTTCTGATTCACCGTTGCTTCCAGAGGTGACTCGTCCTTCTCATCACAAAATCGAACCTCCCTCTTTCTGAGGGAAGGGTCTCGGTTGAATTCTTCTACACTCTCTTTTTTCCTAAGTTCTTCTTCTTCCTTGGCCACCTTCTCAATGAGGCATTGCAACTGATGGGCCCTTAGCTCTGACAATCATCCGTTGGCATACACACCTAGGGTCTTTCATATTTCAAAAAGGATCCCATTAATGACGTGGTGAAGCTGTGCCTGCTGAGAGTAACCATGACTAGGGCAACGATGTAACAATGAGTAATACCTACTCATGGTAGCAACCAAGGGTTCATGATTCCCTTGTTTCCATCCTTGGATCTGCCATCTCAGATTCACCACTCTAGAGTACGTTTGATATTTTTCATTGAAGATTTCAAGCATCGTACTCCATCTTCTAATTGATTTTAGCTCCAAGAACTAGTACCAACTTTTAGCTTCTTTGATGAGTATGCGAGGGAATAGCTTCAACCATTTCCAGTCATTATCAATGTTTTGTAGGGTGTAGGCATCATGGAATACCTGTAGGTGGGTCTGTGGATCACAGTTGTATCCCCCTTCAAATCTGGGGATGTTGTTCATATCAACATGCTTAATCCGACTATCCTTTATGTGCCTACTTGGAATGTGAACTGCCTCTGTGATCTGGAGCATTCTCCAAGTAGCTAACAACGGCTTGTCTGAATCATAGTCCTATTGGGGACCATGACGTCTATGACAATTTTGACTACCCCTCCTTTCATGCTAGCAAGCATCACGTGATTGGTCATGTGCTTCCTCAAGTTGCCCCTTCCAAACCTGTTTACCACCATCTTTTTGCTCCAACCTTTCCTTGTTACGCTCAGAGCCTGAGATGGAGGAAGGCACAGGAGAGGGGGAGGACGGAGAAGAAGGAGAGGCATCACCACCGTTCTGGTAGTGATCTCCCCATCTACCCTAATGACGGTCTCGGTCATCCAACCCAGCCTTGCTGCATGATCCTCCATCCCCTTGAGGATCATGGTCACTTGGAGGTTTGTTCCAAATGATTGACTAGATGAACTACTGCCCTAGGGGAAGTTCGGTCAAATCAGTATCATGAAAGACAGCATCCCCATCTTCTTGTGGCCCTTGCGAGAATAAGCGATTGTTGAATTATTTTCCCTTCTACTATTCATATCTCTCTACCTACTGCTAATCTCTTGTCCATTGAGCCTCTGTGAGATGATAGTCCCGGTAGTCATGGTCCTCCATGACATAGTTTCGGTAGTCATACTCTACCCAAATTGTGATATAGCATCGCAAGAGCTGCTCAGTCGGGCGGTAGCACAATGCTACCCTCCATGTCATGCCATCAAAGATGCTCATCCTGATGTAGGATGAATGTGAAATCAGGGACATATTCATTGGGATGTTTGTACACCACTTGACATTCTTGTGGCATCGGCGGTTTGAATACTTCTCTCTTGTGAGAAGACATATTGGACATTAGATGGTCCATATAAGTAGTGTACCTTAGTATTTGCTTAAATTTTCCTAGCGTGCGTAAATATTTCTACCTTGGGTTCGTTCCAATGACTTAAATGATAATTTCACTAAAGTGAGATGACGCATGTAAGACTAATAGTCCCCGGCAACGACATGAATGATGAGTAGCTAGGTATCCCTACGCCCAACCATATAAATCACAAGCATTCACACATGACTTGGTCAAAATCCGTAGACTATAAGCACTTAACATACACCAAACTTCTAACCAGTGAAACCTTGGGTTAGAACTGTCATTGTCATCCTAATCTCACTTGTGAGGTTCTTTTTACAATGGTTAAGTGAGACTAAGGCTAATGATTTTTATATCTTTTTAATGACTAATCATCTTGGAAAATAAGGATAGAATATTAATTAATCTAAAATTATCTTAATCTAAATCTTAACTACTCCTAGCATAAGTATCTGCTCCCATCTTCCAAGCATGTTCTGAGCATCTCCTAACACTTCTGGGTTACCAAACGTTAAGCATCACTGGGCTTACCAAGTGTTTGGGTTATGTTCAAGATGGTCGTACTTATGGCTTTAATGAACTATGAATGAACAATAACGATTGAAATTATAATAATGAAAACATAAGTAATTAACAAGTAACTAATAAAGCATAAACATATTAAAATATTAAATGCATAAAATAACTAAGTCCAAATGCTGCAAGGATTGCTTGAATAGTTCACCTTTATTGTCGTCATGCCAATGGGCTCAGATACATCAGCGCTCGAATAAAGAGCTGATCACTTTTCTTACACCTGCTGCGGGCACTTGGAAAATATTCTATCTCCTATGAGAATAAACTGCAAGAGCTTCGCAACAACTACTCAAAAATATGCCTAAATGAGGTGAAAGGTCATCTTATTTATAGGTTGGGAAAGGTGGCTACGTAAACAGGGCCACGTCAACGCAGGGTGGTTACGTCAACGGGCCCACGTTGACATGGCTGCATATACGCGGCCTAGTATACGTGGCCCAGTCGATGCATTGACTAAATGACACTTCATCAGTTGTGCACTAGCGATACTTATACTTGCATAGTGGATGTAGTAAGGATGCTTCTGGTCATCTAATTATGTAAGTACAACTCCTAAGGCATAGTTGGATGTGTCAATCATGATATGGAATGGTTTGGACCAGTCAGGAGCTTGTAGAATGGGTGTTTCTACTAGATTCTATTTCAAAGTTTGAAAAGCTAGTTCGCATTCCCTGGACCATTTGAAAGGCACATCCTTTTTCATTAATTCCACCAATGATTTGGAAACCTTTGAAAAGTTCTTAATAAATTTCCTACAATAGCCAATGTGTCCAAGGAATGACCAAATATCTTTAACAATTTCCTGTTGACAGGTAATTCCTTGGATAATTTTTATTTTTTTGGGGTCTACCTCTATCCTTGTGTGTGAGATTTTGTGCCCTAGTACTACGCATTCTTGGACCATCAAATGGATTTTCTACCAATTGAGCCTCAAATTGGTTGCTACACATCTTTTTAACACTTCCTTCAATCGGTCCAAAGCTTGATCAAAATTTGCTTCATAAGTGGAGAAGTCGTCCATAAAGACCTCCATGCCATTCCCTATATGTTGTTGAAATATGCTTAGAACTAGTCGTTGAAATGTTGTAGGGGCATTGCACAAGCCAAACGACATATATTTGTACGCAAATGTTCCCCAAGGACTAGTGAACGTAGTCTTGGCTTAGTCTTCTAGAGCTATTTGTATTTGGTTATATCTGCTATATCCATCTAGAAAACTATAATAGCGAGCCCTACAATGGTGTCTAAGAGTTGGTTGACAAATGGTAATGAAAAGTGATCTTTGAATGTTGCCATATTTAGTAGCCTAAAATCTATGCACACCCTTCATTTACCTCCCTTTTTAGGCACAACAACTAAGGGGCTAACCCATTCGCTATCAACAATGGGGTATATGAACCCAGCCTTGAGAAGCTGTTCAATTTCTTCCTTAACTACTTACTTCAGCTTAGGGTTCAATTGCCTTTGCAGTTTTCTTGGAGGCTTCATGGAGGGGTCAGTGTAAATTCTATGTTGGCATATCCTAGGATCTATTCCAGTTAATTTGGGATATAACGAAGTGAAGGCTTTCGACCATTAATTTATCACTTTTAGAAGTCTCTCTTTTTGTTGTGGAGCAAGCTTAGCATTAATAATTATCAGCTTTCCATTTTTAAGGAATGTGTATTCCATACTAGTAGGTTATGGTTTTAGCTCAAGGGGCTCCTACTTAAATTTTTCAAGGATTTCCAACTTTCCCTAGTTGATATTTTCAAGGTTAAGAGTTGGAAGTTANCCAACTTTCCCTAGTTGATATTTTCAAGGTTAAGAGTTGGAAGTTGGTAGTGGACTTGTTCTAATGCCTCTATGCTATCGATGTAAGCACAAGTCAAACCCTCAGTTGGTTCCATGCATATGAGTGAATTACTTTCTTAATCAGCTATCAACTATTGGGTGTCTTCCTATCATGTGGTTGCTACATACAGGCATCTTTGTATTTTAATCACTTATGCACAATAATTTCATGCAAGAAATGCTAAACTTTACACAAACCATGATCTATGCATGCAATTACTCCTTGTGTCACTGTATGTGATGCATGAAACTTTCTTCTCAATCTTTTCAAATGTATTTTCCTTTGATATTTCTAGGGAAAGATCATGGATTCCTAGGTATGAATCGATGGTGCTTAGCCATGCTCTTCCCATTATGATTGGGAAGTCCCCGTTACTATTGTTTACCTAAATCACTAGGAAGTCAGCTAGGTACGACCATCCACAAATAGTGGTAACAATGTCTTCCACCAGTCCCAATGGGACAATGATGGACTAGTCGGCCAACTCAAGACAAATGTTGCTCTTTTTCAATGAAGGAAGGCTCCATGCCTTGTACATTTCTTAAGAAATCAAGTTAACACTAGAACCTGAATCCAAAAGATCCTTGCATGGTTCATTTTTAGTGATATGTAAGTATATCAGAGGACTCCCAAGATCAGAGAATTTCCTGGGAAGATGGCCATCTTTGATCCAATCGATGATGGCATGCGTTAGCATGTCCATATGTGTTGAGTGTGGTGATTGGGTTAAAGGGGGCTCTAAAGTTTTGATTGATACTGAGGCATCTAAGGAATCATCTGCTTGTGATTGTAAGGGCTTGGTTGGACTGTTGGTTCTAAAGAAAGGTATTTTCTTCATGTGGTTGTTGGAACCAATAGTAGGTTGAGAGTTAACGGCCCTTGTCGCGTTATGTTGCTGTGGCTAGGCATGGATTTCACCCTGCATCGCAAAAGTAGGTGGTATTGGAGCTATTGGTGGAAGAGATGTGATTGAATAAGAAGGATGATATGCTTTCAGAATATCACCTCTAGAAGAGGAAGTCCCATAATACTCGTGGGTTTGGTAGTGAGTTTGAGGAGTGACATAACCAGTAGAGTCACATGAGGAAATTGGTTGTTGCACATGATATCCATACGGGTTAGGTTGCCAGTAAGGATACTGTTTCCTTAGTTGTGGCATTCCCCATGATTGTGGGTGCTACCACTATTAGGATTGCTCAATCAGTTGTGGTGGAGTTCAACTGGGATAATATGTTGAGGGTTGATGAAACTGCTTTCGGTTACCTTGAGGATAAGGTAACCTTCGGGGTGTTTTTCTTTTGTTTAATCATGGGTTGAGTGCATACAATCTAGACTCCTACAGATGTGAGATTATAGGGCAACATTCCTTAGGATGGTTATATTGACATATTTCACATCCACTATCATTATCTATTTTTGAATCCACAACCTCTTCAATGATGGCAACTTTGCCCTTACCCTTGCTACATGCATGTTCAGCCTCTTTTTTTTCTTTCCTCACTACCTTGCTCTCTAGACTCCTCTACTATTTTAAGAATAATTTGAAATCTATTGTCTAGGGAATTCCACATTTAGTTTACCTTTGCCAAAACTTCTGATGTCATCTTTTGGATAGGCAAAGTTTTCCTATTCATCATCTCTTCAAGTGGTGACTCTTCTTCATCCTCACAAAATCTTACTCCCCTCTTCCAGAGGGAAGGATCTCAGTTATCTTTTCTGCACTTTCTCTCTTCCATAGCTCACCTTCTTCCCTAGCAACTTGCTACAATAGTCTTTGAATTTGATGGGACCTAATCTCGGATAGTCTCCCTTAGGCATAAGTCCCAAGGGTTCTTCTTGTTTCACGCCTAAGCCCATCCATGAGATGGCGTAGTTGATCCCTTTACAAATAACCATGGTCAAGATAATAGTGTAACAGTGCATAGTATTGGCCCATGGTAGCATCCAAGGGTTCATGTGCTCCCTGTTTCTAGCCTTGGATTTTCTTTCACAAATTAGACACTCAGGAGTATGTTTAGTACTTGTCATTAAATAGTTCTAACATAGTACTCCACCTATGAATGGACTCTGGTTCTAAAGACAGGTACCATCTTTCCACTTCTTTAACTAATGTCCGTGGGAATAACTTAAGTTTTTTTCATTCATTCTCTATGTTCTATAAGGCACATGCATCATGGAATGCTTGTAAATGATTCTGAGGATTAGCGTTGTATCC
>MNCI01027806.1:252432-281989 GCA_015680685.1 Gnetum montanum | reverse complement strand
AACCCCTACTGGCCACTACAATCCTAACGCAAATACAAGAGGCTGTTCGAATCTCCCGTAGGCATCATAAAAAGAGTCGCCTAGCTAGGCTCGATTTAAACAACTTTTCCAATTTCTCAGAAGGCTATGAATTAGATCTGAAAAAAAATTTACAAGCCTTCTATGATGCATGTGCATGGAACAACATTGATAATAATTGGAAAAAAATAAAGCTCTTTCCTATGACACTCTTTGGCCAAGCAAAATTATGGTATAGATCATTAAAACCAAATTCAATACAATGTTGGCCAACAATGGTAGAACTCTTTAACGAAAGATATCAAACCTATGCAAGAGTGTCGACCTTGAGGAAAAAAATCCAAGAGTGAAAACAAGCACAACATGAACCCTTGGACATGGCCTTAGAAAGATATTATGCACTGTTAAACAATTTTCCAGGCCATGAGTTCTCCAAGGAAAAGCTAATGTACCATATCATTGATGGGCTTTGTAATGAAACAAGAGAGACCCTAGGGATGTATGCCCAAGGTCAACTATACGAACTATGAACCCATCAATTCCAAGAGCTTATTAAGCAGGTAGCAAAAGAAGAAGGAGAAATGGCTAGATCGGAGAGTGTTGAAAAACATCAACGAGACCAAAATATCAACTTAACAGAGGTACATAATCATAAAAAGGAAAATTCAACTAATCTCAAGGAGGAAGAACCATCTTTTCTAGTACAACAATCATTTGAAGAAATCAAGGCAAAGATCAATAAGATATTGGAATGGATGCATAAAAGGTGTGGAGAATATATCAATATTATTGGAGATAGAGTTTTAACAACCCGAGAAGTAGGAAAAAATATCATTAGACAATTAGAAAGAAGGGATGAGGAAAATAAGAGCTTAATTTTCAATCATATGTATGAATGCAACATTTTTCAGTATGATCACCCCAAGGGCCAATGCCCAATCTTATTACATTTATATGAGCATTGGAGAAACACGTTACACCTAGAGTTCATACAGAGATACTATGTTCGATCATAGTGGCAACAATCCCAGTCTTGGGGGAAGCCATCCCTAAACTAGAGACACCATTCGTTTCATCTGAATCCAAATGTTTATCTAGTCCAACATCCTATTTTCCCAACTAGGACAACATACTCCATCTCATCACATTATTATTCTCCTTAGTACTATCAGCCCATGCCCTCAACACAACCACTGCCTTGTGTACCTTACACTTCTTCTAAATTTCAACATTCTCATCCTTTTTCCTCCTTCTACATCACCACCAACTATTCCTAAAATATCTGCACCACAGAAACCACCCATGAACATTACTTGTGCTGCAATTGCCAACAGCAGTGAGAGACCACCTCAACATCAGATGCGTCCTTTCTTTAGACATGACCGTAGGAAGGGACAACACAGTTCAAAGGCCACTACATTCTCCAACTTAGTACAAGTCCAATACTATGGTGCATCCTTCTCCTTGAACCCAATGCCTCATGTTACTTCATCAAGGCCATCAATTAACACTCCAACAACCATATGGCCCAATGAATATAGCCCTGGAGGGCAACATCCCGATCCTTGCATGCCATCTTATGATCTCAAGTATCATAGTGGGTCAACTCTTTACTCGGGAACCACATCTTACAAATTGCCCCACTATGCTTACTATAATTAGGTGTGTGAACCCCAATGGAGTAAGTATGATCAAGTTTCGATATTTCCAACATGCAAGGATCCTCATCTTTCATTTATTAATCCTCGTTGTGCTCAACCGTTTAGTTATGGGGGATATCCCCCATTCTAATAACAAGCAGGATTAATAAATATTTTTCATTTTCTTTAATTTTTTGTTTTCTAGTTTTTCATTTTTCAATTTCTTGTTTTATCCTTTTGTCTTTTTGTCTCTTTATCTTTTTATAAGTAATCTCATCTATGAATAAAACACTCATGTGGCTCATTGGTTGAGGTGTGTTCTATGTTATCAAGTCTCGAGAAATCAATCATTTGGACAGTGATCCCATTACACCCACTCATCCATTCTACAAATTAGAGGTTCTATCCGAGGGTACAATGATATTCTTGACATTCTTAAAACTTAAAATTAATTTTGTGTTCATTGTACCAAAAATGAAGAAGGATAAATCAATAGGGAATGATTAGGGTGTGACATCAAGGGGACGTGTAGATTCTCTTTGGTGACATCTGTGAGAGCTATCACGCAACATGGTTGTACTAAGCTCCTTGTAGATCTAACGCAAAATGGGAGTAAGAGTAATCAAAAGGCACTCAAAAATCCAATGTGTTCTAGGGGATCCCACTGGAAAGACATTCACCCATTCCTAAAGGTTGGCAACTTCTTTGGATTTAGCAATTGAAGAAAAAACAAACAAACAATAAAGAAAGTACCACAAAGCAAAAATCACTCCTCCCTTGAACAAAATGCCAAGTGATCGTACACCTCATTGTTCTGGTACTCTCATAGTCACTCATCATGGGATGAAACAATGCGGTGTCACTGACCTAAGGAATGGACTTGGTCTTGATCTTGGAACGACGGGTTAATGACACATTAATCATGCTTTACATGCAAGATTCATTATGTCTTGGGTCAATTACCTCATGTCCCAATCTCTACAACCCCTTCTATAGTTTGTCTCATCTCACTATTCATGTAATTATAGCTCATGTCTCATATAGCATAGAATTCTTACCTCATTCCGATGATACTTACATGTGCGTGTTTCATGGAACCAGTGTGCATTACATTTAACCCTTCTAGTGCCCATGAACACTTTTAAGTGTGGTTACGCAAGGGCATTATAGCTTGGAACTTGCTTTGGGGAGGACCCACTTGCATAATTTTTTGTAGTTTGCACTCATAACACATCATCTATTACCCTCAGCACATTTTCAATGATATTCCTTCCCTTGTTACTATCCCTCCGATTAAAACATTCCTACGAACCATCACGTAGCCTTTTTCTCTCCCTTACCACCTGAGGTCCTTATTGATCAATTCCACATCATCATAATTATTCATGCCTTCAAAACTAGTTGAATTACTCTGGAACCCTTTAACACTCGTCCACATGTCCTTAGTTTACATTGTTAACTTTAGAAAAATCTTAAAAATTCAATATATTCCATAGTGCCCTAACATCGTAGGCTACGATATTGCATACGCGATATCATGGCCGATGCGATATCGTGTTCGCGATATCATGTACGTGATATCGCATCCCACAAATATATATATACGTGATCCCCTACACTACTTAACATCATTTTCAACTATTCATGTAGGGGAAGTCTTTCAAATTTCTCTCTATGACTTGCGATTGCGTGTCCCTTGCTTTCATATCCATACCTTGCTCGTTGGTCCTCTGATTTTCATTCCGTTTGAACCTACTTCAACCCAGAGTGTTCAGCTTAGTCATGGAGGAGGGGGACATGTTAAATAGCACATAACTTTTTTGAAATTCATCATCTCCCAAAGGACATTATCAAGGGTAATTAATTATAAAATTAAGGATAAATGTGCCAAAAACCATTTCATCTCCTTAGTTATATTGGGAAACTAAATTTGGCAAACCACCTAAGCAAAGAGGATTCAATATTATAATCTTTTAGGGACATTTTAATTAACGTCACATGGAGATAAAGCAAATCCATTAAGGCAAGCAGTAAGGTATAACCTAACTTTAGTAACAACCTTACTAACAATTGGCCCCATGTGATTGCAGATGGCCTTGAAACGCAAACAACAGGAAGGTCCTGCTCAAGGTGGTATCAAACAACCTAGGAGAGGTGAAGGACAAGTTCCTACTAGAAAGCAAGTAGAGAAAGAGGAACAATCATTTAGTATTCACCAAGAGGACCCTGCTACTATACAATCAAGGCAAGTAGAAGGAGGAGCTGCAGTAGCATCTAAACAGGGACAACATCTCACATTGCCCCAAGATTGTGTTCAGGCCATCCACGAAAGGTCCATATTCACTGTAGTGATTATGGAATTAAACTTTGGATCTTTTACAGAATTTGCTCTGGAGGCCGTTAGGGATCATCTCAAAGGATCCCCATTGTGGCCTATCCTCTCTGAAAGTGGTGCCTGGTACTTAGGGAAAAAGTATCAATTTTGGCATAACAAAGAACAAGGCACCATGGTTAACATTTGTGGTGTGACTGTTGATTTCTCTATTCAGGACATTTCGAAAGTATTAAACCTCCTGAATACAGGGCTAAAGGTTGCTCAGTTATCTACCCACTTGGACCCTGATGTACGACGAGTTTGGTTAGAAAGGGCATATGGCAAGGAAGATAAGACGTTTGGGGAGTTGATGACGGAAGAGAGGATCTATTTCAAAATAGGGACTTATCACATCTTCCCCACAAAAGGCTTAAAAATAATTTCAGCATATGCGGTAAGAGGATGTGCAGTGTTGATAGGAAAGGTTAATGCTAACCTACCTCATCTATATTTTACGAAGATCGTTAGGCAGTTTGAAGAAAGGAAGACAAGGAAGCTTGCGTTGCCCTTCCCTTGTCTTATCAGGGAGCTATGCAAACATGTGGGTATCAGAGGATACACCAATGATGTCCTTCAAAAAGCCCAAAATGCTTCATATGCCAAACTGCTAAAGCCACCAGCCACAAGGAAAATCACTGGTGAGACGTTGGGGCTAGAACAAGAAAAAGAATAGACGGTAGAGCCAACTGCAACTTAACTTGTAGAACCCAGCCAACTTCCAAGCACAGGACCTAGCCAACAACAAGAAGCAGGGCCTAACACAGGCTAGTAGGATCAACCACTACCATCGTCACAAGATTACAAACTATCGATGAGTCATCTCAAGGCCATCACTGAGACGGTCAGTTGGGGAAGTCATGATGATGTAAATCTCTTTGGTATCATTGATGATGTCGTACAACCTACAGTTTCTATAGATCACACGAGGGGTGAAGTGTCCATTCAGATAGGAGGAGGAGAGAGCACTTGGTCATAATAGATCTTAGGGAACACTGCATCCTTTCAGGTGCAACTAGAAACTGGTGAAGGGGCCATAGTGGTGGTCATGCAACTCCAGGATGTAGCATGAGCTATAGAAGTGGTCGCAGACCACATTAAATAATCATTTAATGTGCCTGTTGTGCCACCAGTAGATCTTACAGGAGCACGGGATGCTCAAACTCTGGCTAGTACCTCAATGACTCCTGTCGAACATGAGGATGTACTTGACCGATTGCTACAAACAAGACAAGTCATGGCGTCCTTGTTTGAAATTCCACAAGATGTTACAACAATCCAATTAGACCTCATTTCCACCAAAGGGAAGTTGGTATTGACAGAGATGAGGGTCGAGCATGCTAAAGTGAAAGTGCAAAGATTGCAAGAAAGGCTCGTGACCTTGCAAGTAGCACAGCAAGATCCTTCTCAATTTTTTCCCGCAGACTAGCTGGACACTTTCAAAACTAAGCAACTTACCAAACTATTGGCAAAGAATAAAAAGGTGGTGGAAGAGAAAGAGAAGGCTTTTTGGGATGCCTCTATAGCACACGTGCAAACTTACATACACACCAAGGCACTCAAAGCCTTATAAGAGGAAAATAAGCAACTTGTTGCTGACAACCTTCGGTTGACCTAGGTGGAGAAACAAAAGAATGTTTTGGAAGAACATTTTTAATAGTTGCAAGAACAACTAATCAAGGTCAACCAAGACATAAATTGTTTAGCCAGGGAAAATTGAACCCTCTCGATGGAGGAGGTATGTGCCATCTGCCAGAAGATGACCATTGAAATTAGCGCATGGTAGAATGAGGCTAAATGGCATGAGAAACTAAAGGAGCATTTCTGAGACCAGGTGGGGATGTATAAAAAAATCATCGAGAAGGTGATCCATATGGCCAAGGCCCACATCAATGCTATCAGTGCTCAACACATTGACTGGTGGGCCATATTGGACACATACACATTTTTCCACCAGGCGGAAGTTAAGAACTAGGACCTGCAAATCCAAGACCTTACAGAGTACATGGAGTTGGCAAACCTACGATATGCCAACCTTGCCATGTTAACAGCAGGGCACCCAAGAATAGAGCTTAAGAAATAGGTAGCCACCACCTATATCAAATATGAAATAGAATTTGCAAAATGCAAGAAATTATTGCAAAAATTAGAGGTTGCAAATTCTGAACTCGAGATGGTTAAAGCAAGCTACCAGGGGCAAAAAGGTGTTGCAATAGACTTGGCTCGATGGCTTGCATATTTTCAAGAATACATAGACAAAGCTAGTGCTTATGAGGAGGAACGGCGGGTGTTTGCAACCTAGTATGTCAAAGAAAATAAAATGTTTCTGCAACTACTGTTCCCATGGGAGGTTCCAACTTCATCAAACATCAAAACATTGGCATGGATAGCATAGGATCCCCAAACTAAAGAGGAGAATCTCCAGGCCATACTTCAATGCCATCAAACTCCAAGACCTGGAGCACAAGACAAGGGAAAGGCACCCATGGAGGAGCCCCCGTCACCAGGAACTACATGAGTTCCACCAATTTTTTAGCTATAGGATTTTCTTTCCCATCCTCCATGTTGTGTCTCAATTTTTTTTTATTCCATACTACAACATGAATCCATTCTCATCAGTCAATAATCCCATACCTATCCACTGTGTAATCAATAGGGCTTATTCTCACCTTAACTCGAGGACAAGTTTTCATTTAGTCGTGGGGGTATGATGAGTCATGAATTTTTAGCTACGATATCGCATCCATGATATCACGTATCCGATATCACGTACACGATATCATAGCCTAGACATGATATCGCAGCCTTTCTCCTCATCTATAAATAAGGGGTAGGCAGATTTGGTAAGTAGTTTTTTTGAGTCTTTTTGGAAAGTTTGAAGTTTTTAGTTTTTAGTTCTTAGTAGTTTTCCTCTCAACCCTTTTCTCCCAGTGCATGCCCATAGTGTGATGATTGTAATTGTACAACATCCTTATTCAAGTGTGACGTACTTGGACACGCACATGATCGGAAATAAAGATCAAGATTACTTCATCATTGCAGCATCCACTTAGCTTAATTATTTAATTGTTATTGTTATTTATTGCTTTCTTAGTTAATATCTCTCTACCCTTATCTCCTAGTAACATGGAATGAGTACAACTTAATCATGAGCATTTAAGTGTGACTACTTGGTAACCCAGTAGCATACCTAGGCCATGCACTTGGTAATCCCAGTGCTAGTCATGCACGAGGTCCATGATGTGTACAGATGATTAAGGAATGGATGCTCATCGCACTTAGGCTATTTTAGATTCTCTCTCACACTCTCTCTCTCCTACTTTAGTTGACATTATTTTCCATCATCCCCAGGAGTAGAATTAGTGTAGGAACACATCATACATCTCACTCTAGACTAAACCATATATTACAAAGCTCATACTAGTCCAGGTGGGAAGACAACGAACTGCGATCTATGAGTAACCGTTTAGATACCACAACTAGTCCCTCTATGGAGTTCGACCAGATCATGCGTGAAATGCTTGTATTCATATGGTTGCGTGTAGGGGTACCTTGCCACTCATCACTACTATAGGAGATTTATTGAGAACTTTTCAAGGGTTACCAAACCATTGGTGGAATTAATGAAAAAGGACATACCTTTCGAGTGGACCAGGGAATGCAAATTAGCTTTCCAAACTCTAAAATAAAAGCTAGTAGAAACACACATTCTACAATCTCCTGACTGGTCCAAACCATTCCATATCATGACTAATGCATCCAACTATGCTTTAGGAGTTGTACTTACACAATTAGATGACCAGAAGCATCCTTATTACATCCACTATGTAAGTAGAAGTATCATTGGTGCACAACTTAACTACACTACCACAAAGAAATAATTAATGGCTATAGTGTTTGCACTAGAAAATTTTAGACACTATGTATTAAGATATAAAGCATATATACATATAGATCATAGTGTAATACAGTTCCTCATGAATAAGCCAATGGTAAGCCCTCATATCATACGATGGCTTGTAATCTTACAAGAGTTCGATTTAACGATGATCGATCACAAGGGCACCAAGAATGTAGTTACTGATAATTTATCTTAGTTGTGATGGGACAACAAAGAGGATGAGTATCCAATTTCTAATCATTTCCCTAATGAATTTCTCTTTGCTAATGTAGTGAATAATCAATCACCCATGGAGACAAACTAGCACAGTAGCATTCTTACCTATCTCCTCACCCAAAAAATATCACAAGAGTTAAACCTTAAGAAGAAACAATAGTTTCTTCACCAAGCCAAGTACTTTATGGAGATCAATGGGAAACTTTACAAAGTGTGTCCCGATAGTTTGGTTCGATGGTGTGTTCCTGATATAGATCAACCGTGAGTTCTCCAAGACACTCATGAGGGTCCTTGTGGGGGTCATTACACTGGAAGATGAATAGCCATCAAGATCCTACTTGCAAGATATTATTGGCCTACATTATTTCGAGATGCCCATCATTTCGTCCAATCTTGTGAGCATTGTCAACGTGATGGGGGAATGACTGCTAGAATGGGGGGTCTGCAATAATGGATTCAAGCATTAGAACCCTTCGACATTTGGAGAATTGATTTTATGAGGTCGATTACACCAATGTACAATGGAAAAGCTTATATTATTGTTGTTATTGATTACCTAACAAAATGGGCTGAAGCAGCTACTATTAAAGATTGTACATCATCTACAACTACATGATTTGTTCAACAACAAATCATAAATAGGTTTGGTGTGCTATGTTCACTTATTTCAGAAAATGGTACCCACTTCACAGGTGAAAATTTTTGGAAATTAATTCAATGCTTAGGGATTGAACATAAACTAACAACACCATACCACCCCCAAGAGAATGGTTAAGCTGAAGTCACCAACAGGGAGATTATGAAAATATTGACAAGAACTATTAGCAAGTTTAGGTGAGACTGGAGCACTAAATTGAACGATGCTCTCTGGGCATACTGCTCCACATGGAAACTCCCCATAGGCTACTCTCCCTATGAGTTAGTGTATAGTAAATTACCAACACTTCCCATTCAAACTGAGCTCCGTATACTATCCATAGCATGTAACCTCAACCTTGACCTTGATGTAGCACAAAAAAAATAGTTAGTAACCCTTAGTTTGCTAAATGAAAACCGACTAGCTACCCTATCATCTAACAAATTTCACAAGGCATTCAATAAGCAACGTCATGACCTAAGGATTAGGAAAGTTAAATATCAACTGGGAGATAAGGTTCTCTACTAGAATCCCACACATGTGCCATAATGTACTAAATTTCAAACACTGTGGAAAGGACCTTATATTATTTATGCAACTTTTCCTTCAAGGGCCATGATAATATACAAACCTAAGAGGCCGAACAAGAAGCTGTTGGTCAACATGCAATAAACTAAACCTTTCCATGAGCTTAGGATAGCCAGTACACATGTTACCTCTATTGATGGACAACCTTACTCACTATTTCAGATCTCCTCCTTCCAACTCAGTCATGGGGGAGATGGCCACCTATGCTAACCATTCTAGGCCCTTAGTTCTTTTTGAATTTTTGTTTTACACATTTTTCATTTTACACATTCTTTCAACTTTTCTTATTTTTGTTTTACACCATCGTTCATGTTTTTACTATTTCTTTGTTTACTTGATTTACTTTTATTCATCATCTAATAAGTGCTCATGATGGTGGATTGAATTATATCATATTGATTTCTAATGTTTGGTTTTTACCTTTGAATTATGATGTTGATATTAAGGTATGGTTCTTTTGGTAAAATAGGCAATGAGTCCACGCTATCCACTCTTCCATATAACTCTATGGTCTCCTTTGGTTTGAATTGTATAGTCCTCTTTTTCTAAGTAAACATGTTAATCAACTAGTGGCTGGGTATTTTTCAAACCAAGGAAATACTCAAAGGATGAGAAGGGTATGACTTCAAGGGGATTCGATGCATTTGTGCTGGCCATTCTCTTAGGTGTTTGGATGCTTTTTCTTAGGTGTTCTACCATTCTGACATTGTTCAAAAATCGGGAAGCTGAGTGAATAAAAATAAGTCTTTGCATGGTGTGGTTCTCACGCAAAAGAGAGAGAGAGAGAGAGAGAGAGAGAGAGAGAGAGAAAAAAAAGGAGAAAAGTGAGAATTCAAAGCACACCCCTTAGACATAATAAAGCAATATGGGCTACAAGCACTGGTTATAAAACTGGAAAGACATGTTACCCATGCTTGAAGGTTCCCTCTAACTAAGGCCCTTTCTCACTTCCTACTTCTCCATCTCGCTCTCCTCAGGATGGTAGTCACTCTTTGTGAAGGCATTCTTGTTGCTTTAAGAGGATGAATTGGCCAAGTGTATTAATGTGAGGTCACTGAATGTGGTTGGTTTGAGACTAGATTTGGGATGAAGTTCTACTCAGCCATCTTAACCATGAAATACACAAGGGCCTTTACATAACCTTGTTCTTGGGATTCCATTCCATTCTCTTCTTTCGATATTTCTTCCCATTTTCTACCTCATTTTCAATTTTATCATTAGTTCATTCTAGGTTGATGCATTGTTTTTCTTTGGTGAATTCTTGTGGGTAATTTTTTAACTCTTGCTTCCAAATGACATTCCTAGAGCCTACGGACTCTTTGGTTTGTGGGTTTGTCAAGGCATAAAAGGCATGAACTTGCTTTGGGGAGGACCCACTGGCATTCCTTTTTGGTGCAATTGTTAAGTTCTTTTCCTTAAACATTTCCTGCAATCAATCATCTCTTGTTTCATCCCCATCCATGGCATCCATTTTATTGGCATTATCATTGTTATTTTTTCCCATCTTTCCTGTTCCTCATATTTTTCCATCTTATAGCTACCAGAGCTTCGCTCTTAGTCGTGGGGGCCCTAGCACAAATTTTTTAATTTTCTCCATTTTACTATTTGCCTAACCCCTACACGTTGGGTAGTCACCTGTGATAAATCTCTGAACCAGTTTCTGTTATAGCCACAACTCAGCCAATGCACTTCATATCGAGGCAAGGTATCAACTGCATTGTGATTTATCTATCCTTGCTCATTTGTGACTATGTTGTGTGTGTAGATGGTGATCATACAAATAATGGACTAGGCTTGGAGGAATCACTCAAGATGGATCGGAACTAGAGCATTTATGAAAGGAGCAAGTTTGATGGCATAGCTATGGATAAACAATGGAAGGCACAATCTCGGCATTGGCAACAACATGCTCCATCTTCTTTCTCTCTCTCTCTTTTTCTCTTCAAGTTGCCAAATAAAGGCTTGGATGTCATTTATGTACAAGTGTTCACCACAATGGTCATGAACACTAATGTTGTAATATGCTTATTCATCCGTTCACTGGGCACGTTAAGTCTGTCATCCCATTCCACTATCAGTTGTCAATTAGTCAATAATCACATACCTTCCCAATATTTTGTAAGGAACTCGAGAATGAATTTTCATTCAGTCATGGGGGTATGATGAGAGCGGTTACTCTAGCAATTACTCTAATTATTAGAGTAGTGACTCTAGCGGTTACTCTAGCAGTTACTCTAATTATCACAGTGGTTACTTTAGCAGTTACTCTAGTAGTTATTCTAATTATTAGAGTAGTGACTCTAGCGGTTACTCTAGCAGTTACTCTAATTATCATAGTGGTTACTTTAGCAGTTACTCTAGTAGTTATTCTAATTATTAGAGTGGTTACTCTAGTAGTTACTTTAGTAGTTATTCTAATTATTAGAGTGGTTACTCTAATTATTAGAATAGTTGCTCCCAAGCCTATAAATATAGTACCTAGGTGCACAATTGGGAAAAAAAGAAGTCTTTTAGCAGTCAAGTAGTGAAACTCTTGTAGTCTGTTTGAAAGTTAGAGTATTTTCCAAGTGCCCGTAACAGGAGGTCTAAGTGTGGAAAAATCTTTATTTGAGCATTGTGTACCTGAGCATACTTTGTGTACGACAATAAAGATGAGCTCTTCGATTCATCCTTGCAGCACTTGAGATTTGTTTTCTTACACATGTTTTCTATTTTATTTTCTTATGCATTTATTTTATTTTATGCACTTTACATTTCTGTTATTAGCACAACAATTCATTTTGATCAATTAAGCAAATCATTAAATTACACAAGCACAACCACTTTGTGCATGCGTGTAATGCTTGGTAACCCAATAACGATTAACGTTTGGTAATCCCAACAGTGTTGCACTAGTTCAGGATGTGTATGGCAAGTGGGAATGGATGCTAGTGTTAGGATTAGTTAGAACTTAGTTAATGTGTAGTTAAGTTAAATTAGTCACTTAGTTACCTCTCTCCTTCCCAGCGTAGGATATAAAAACATAAAAGCTATAAAAATCATATGCCTCAAGCTTACTTAACCATACAATCATGACATGCAGGTAAGCTTGGAAAGACAACGATCAACCAACCCATCCTTGTTCCACAAGGGCACTTAAGCACTTAGTCCTTGGAATTCGACCGGATCATGCGTGATTTGCTCGTATTCGTATGGTTGAGCACAGGGGTACCTCACCGCTTATCACTTAATAATAAAGATGAAGAGGATGAAGATGAAGAACTAGGAGATTTATATGGACTTGCTTTCTTTTTATGATTCCTTTAATGGTCTCTTGGTTGCACACTAAAAGACCTTGGCCTTGAGGTTTCTCCTTAGTCTAGGTCTTGTTCTTCCCTTACCTTGGTTACTTGTCAAGGCTAAACATAGTCATGGATGATTCATGTCATATCTACTAAGGGGTGGAGGATTTTGGCATTGAGATCTGCCAAAGTGGTAATCAATATTCTTCTTTTTCAATTGTGAAGTTAGGTGAACATGAACCCCCTTTTCCTTGGAAGCCTCATAACGAACCTTCATAAATTGGCCTGTGTGTATTTGAGACTTTGTGGACTAATAAGCTCTCTAGATTTCATCAAATGCTTTATAGCCTAGAGTTGCTACTTCAAGTCATAGTTTCATCAATACTTCCATGAGTACTAATGATACTAAATGATCAAATGGTAACACAATATTTTCCTCTGGGTTTCTCCATCATAACTATTCATCCTAGTGAAGTATGAAAGTGAAATCCAAATAATAGGGATCTAGATGTTGGTAAATAATGTTTACTTGTTCCTTATGGTTTTGTCATGTGTTCTTGTTGAATCATCCACAGGTGGAAAATCTACCATGTGAAAAGAAGACATCTTTTAGTTTATAAGTGTACCTTAGAATAAAATATTATTATTAATAAATGATAAATCATGTTAAGCTCTAACAATGATTATTGAATAATCCTAACCATCTAAGACACTAGCACTAATCCCTAGCAATGATATCAATGATGAGCAACAAAGTAACCCTTAGCCTAACCATATGAATTACAAGCGTTCATGCATGATCTAGTCAAATTCCATGGATTTGTACTAGTTGGGTATCTTAGATAGTCAAGCACTAAGGTGTGGATCATTGTCTTTCTGATCATACTTGTATGGGCTCAAGTTGTATGGTTAAGTATAATTGAGGCATATGATCTAATTTTATATTTATAAGATATTGAAAATGAAATAAAGCTTTATTACATTTGAAAACTCATAGGATCTATTGGACAGATATTACATTTTCATGAAAATTAAAGATAAACTCTGCAAATTGACCAAGCACTAATGGGGTCATCAAAAACAAATTATATAGGTTTTTTTGTAGTAACATTAAAATATTGTCTAAAATGGGTAGTCACAACATGAGAAAGAAACATATCTAACTCATCTTCAAGGGCTCTTGATCTACACAACCTACAAATGCATTCTTCTCAGGGAAGTTGAATTTGTCTTCTACTTTCAAATCTAAGATGATGAGAGCTTAAGCAAAACTTATTAATAGCATTTCAATACTTGATTAGAATAGTAGCTTAGAGATAGCAAGCCTCTACATCTAGTTTATTAGATCTAATGTGATGTAAATAAAATTGTCTCTTGCCTTCCATATTAGACAGCATAAATAAAAATATCAAAACATCAAAATATCAAAATATAAATCTAATCATCCTAGGTGTGGAAAATAAGCTAATCTAGCCTAGCATAGAGTATATGTTCCCAACTTTCCATACACATCCTAAACATATATTAAACACTACTCAAAATTACCAAGCATTAGTATGTTTATGCTCGAAGTCAGTCGTAATCATTTAATTTGCTTAGGTGCAATGGAATAAAATATTTAACTAATTACATGGAAAGTAAAGGAACACTTAAAATAAATTTTAAGAAAGTAAAATAAAGTGCTAGGCCAAGTGGTGTAATGAATACAATAGATCTCTCAATTTCATTTCAATCATGCAAATGTATTCTAACTTTCACAAAAGAAAGTTATAAGAGTTTGGCTAGTTACTTCACCAAATGGTGTCATAAACATGATGGATATAGATATTTACAAGGCTTGTGTCAATGCTAATGCAAGCAAAGACTACGTCCACCCTACGATAACCCATATTCATCATGCAAATGGCAAAAAAGAAAAAAATAAAAGAAAAGAAAACAAACTCAAGTAACTAATCACATTTCACATTTTATTAAGGATAGCAATGATGATTTCTTCCAAAGATTTTCCACAAAAATGGTATTGACCACGATGATCAAATAAGTCAAGTCTACCACACCCATCACAGCTCATTATTTAGTTGGACAAGGATCAGATAGCGACAAAATGAAGATGGAATATAGGTACCACTTGCAGTAAGCAAAGTTGGAAAAACAGCTCAAGAATTTTTGTTTTTTTCCACTTGCTGGAAAGTATGTTTTTCTCAAATCTAAAAGAATTCCTGTTTCTTTTTATGGGGTTTTAAGTTCAAGTTTTTTTCAAACTGATGCATCTTCCTTTCACCTGAGTTACCAAGGTAAACCTCTTACCAGTAAGCAAACATTAACACGGCATCTAAACTTGCCCGAGGAAAACGTTTACTAAAAAACTAATATGTTCTTGACCATTTGATTGAACCACGTAACAGCAAGTCCTGCATGAGTTTTTAAAGTGGAAAAGCTTGACAATAATTTGTCAAAAAGATCACACAATAATTTGATCGATTTGTCTTGCCTCCTCGGTTCATCGTTATTTATTCTGTTGCAGATAAATTCATATTTTGTTGACCATTTGATTGAACCACGTGACATAAAGTGCTGCATGAGTTTTTTAAGCGGAAAAGCATGAGAATAATTTGTCAAAAAGATCACACAATAATTTGGTCGATTTGTCTTGCCTCCTCTGTTCATCGTTATTTATTCTGTTGCATATTATGTTGGATTCGGCAGATACAGAGAATTTGAGGAAGAAAGAATGAAGATTGTGATTGCAGGAGGAAGTGTTGCAGGTCTTGCATGTGCTCATGCACTGCTGAATATCAAATGTGATCATGAAATCATGGTTCTAGAGAAGTCTCGGAGCCTAACTCCTGCAGGTGCAGGACTTGCCTTGGAAACCCAAGTATGCAAAATACTTGAACAATGGGATCTTAAACAATCCATTCATGATATCACTCTTCCTCTCTCCATTGAAGAGGTTTGTTGCAGTATTTAAATTGTTCATTACATATATCATTGCAACTACAACATAAGGTGTATATGATAATCATCTTATTATTACTAATAATGGGATATTAGGTTAGTAGTAGGGGTTTTGGCCTTTAACCCAGGTCACAGGTTTGATTTTACTTGTCAGCAGGTTTGATTTTACTTGGCAGCACTGGATTATAAATTAGCTAGTACAATCTAAAGGAACATAAGTAAAAATTTCAGTTTCAGTTTCATTATTTTTATTTTAACTCATCACACTTCTTAATTTTTTTAATGATATTTTTAAGTACATTTTTATTTTCCAAAGCATGCTCCACAATGTTTTTGGGATGATGGATTGTCTGGTCTTAAAACCGATTTGGGATGAGCGGGACCTGCATTTAAATAATAGATTTTAATTCTATGTGAAATATATAAAAAAGGATGGGCTTAAAATACGGGTAAAATTTCGTTTTGAGTGAAGGGTATTTTTGTTCTCTCTACTTGCAGCAGTTTACACAGGGCATTATTGGTTTTTAGTGACACTGCTAGCAAAAATTTCAAAATTTAACACTTCACTGAAAAATGTTATTTAAATTACCATTAACGTCTCCTGCTCGTCGCCAGGGCGTTCTGGAACGTGTTTTGTGTCCCAGCAGCATTGATTTAGAGAGTTTATGAACATAATAAAATTTTAATTTCAATTTCATTCTGTAAATGGAGCGTATTCTCTGGTTAATTAAGAATAATTTTATTATATTTTAAATTTTATTTTATTAATATTTTTTTTACGTGTTCCAAAAGTTTTATTATTATGCAGTTTGTAATTTTTTCAATAATATTTTCAATACCAGTTTCAATTTCATTATGTAACTAGATCTTAACCTCTTGAATCATCAGGAGTAATCTCATTGTACTTCTAATCTTATTTCATTAATATATAATTTTTTACTTGCCCAAAGCATCTTACTATTACGTAGTTTGTTCATTAAGCTGGATTTGATGTGTGATTTGAGCAGTACAGAATCTCTGATAATGCAAGAAGAACCTACAAAATGTTGGTCAGAGACAATGAGTGTAAACATAGAGCAACTTATTGGAGTCAACTTCATAGGACTCTGTATGAGAGTCTACCTAATAAAAATGTTTTCAAATGGGGTCATGAGCTCATTTCCTTCTGTAACAAAAATGATGGTTCTGGAGTTTCTGTTCAAGTCAAGGTTGTGGCCACACAGCAAGTGTTCAACATGGACTGTGATCTTCTTGTTGGTGCTGATGGCATTAAATCTACTGTGTCTAGAATCCTGTTTCCTGATGTTCACAGAAGGTAATAAATATTTCTTAATTCTTTTCAAAAGATTTCTTTAACAAGTTCACCCGTGTATTTTAAGGGAAAGAAATCAAATATAATTCTATGATATTGGTTTGCAGTGGTAAACCTTTTTAATTTGCTTGACTGCACTCACTGTTAAATGTGTTCTCTCTTAATATCATTGTTATCAAAGTTTTCAATCTGTTCATTAGATCATCAGTGATGCCTTTTCTTAACTTTGTACATTGATCTCTTGTATTTTAGATTAGGAAGCTAGTTTTAGCTGGACTATGTCATAGATGTATAGTTTAATCTCATCGTATCTTTTTGTATCGCTTACAGTATTGTATATAGTTTATATTATTTTAATAAGCAAAAACATATTGTATTAAGGTAAGGTGTTTGATTTTTAAGTTGTAAGGCCTGAATTTAAGCATAGGCTTAGCCACTTAAAAAGAAGTTAGGCACTTGAAAAGAGATTAAGCTTTGCCTACTTACGAACCCCACTTGACAAGATGAGAGCATTGAATAAGTGATGACCTTTTAAAATAAAGTATAATGAAATACATATATTTTAGTTCTAATTAAAACATTCTAGCATTATAAACAATCCCACCATTCATCCAATGTGGTCGTAGAACCCATAATTAACAACTTCTTTTTAACATGGTAGTTTATGTTATGAACATGCCAAGTCTCAAAGACGACCTAATTACTTGAACTATATGCGTAGGTGAAAAGATTAACTTTCTGTTTCTCGAGTAACAATTTGAAATTTGTGTTAAAATGCAGGTATCTTGGTTATTGTGCAGTGAGAGGAGTTTATGAGTATGGTGATGAATCTTCTGAGATAGCTGCTTCTCTCCGAGCATTGTATCCAGACCTTGGAAAGTGTTTGTATTTTGAAATTGCCAAAGATGCACATGCACTTTTCTTTGAAATCGGTGGTAAAAGAATCAACTGGGTTTATTTCCAGACTCAACCTGAAATTGAACTGAAGGTATATCATTTCACAGTGAACTCCATAATTAACTGTTTTCACTTTAAATTACTCTGCTCTAATGATATGTTGCCCTTAAATGTATTCATTACTTGGTAGACTTTAGGCCACAAAAGACGTTGATTTTCCAGCCTTCTGTAGCTCAAAAACAATTGAGAATAGCAATAATAAAAATTCTTCCATGCATCCCTATAAGCGCAATTAAATGTAGAATCTGAACCAAAGAAAATCTCCATCTGTTATGTCTCTGTTTCGGCATCTAACATCTTTAAAATTTTCATCTTACAGCACACTGTCCACATTAAGTACCTTGTAAGGCATTATATTAGAAAAGCAACCTCTGTATTATTGTGATTTAATGCTTGTAAGAGTCATTAGCTTTCATCTAGATGTCTATATCCTGTGAATATAGGATAATTCATTCAAATTATGAGCATAGGCTGATTCATTCTCATGGTGAAGGATTTGATGATGCTTTGTTAATCAACTTTTGATATAATTGTACATAGTTTTGTTGTTTAAAATCTTATTTGGTAGCATTCTCATATTTTTTCTGAATTATGTTTTCAAAATTCATAGCATGTACATTTCTACTATATCCCAAAAGTCTAGAGATGTCAGTTTTAGTTTAAGTTTCATTTTTTAAAGATGTATTATATATATATATATATAGATAATGGGGTCAGTTCATGTATATGTATGTATGTATACTAAATTAGATGTAGCAAACTGTCCTTTTTATCAAAAACAAACAATGTTTGTCAATGAAGGGAAGTTTAGGCGATTACTTCATAATTTGACTAGGATTCGCAGGCTAGTTGCTAATTTGAGTTACACTTAAGACATAATTAGATTCCTTTATAATAATCAAATCTAAAACCCCCAAAACAAACAATTTTATGTTTTTGGTCACTTAAAGGATTGTGTTGCTTTCCAGGGCAATTCATTGACTGTCAAACTAGATGAAGTGGAAATTGAGAAGATGCACAAATATGCCAGTGAGACATGGATGCCTGAGCTGGCTGCTGTAATGAAAGCAACTCGAGGACCATTTGTTAATGTTCTCTATGACAGAGATCCACTCAAACAACTTGTTGTGGGCAGAGTTGCACTGGTAGGTGATGCAGCACATCCTACTTCACCTCACTGTGCAAGGAGTACGAACATGTCCATCATAGATGCAGCAACTCTGGCTACATGCGTTCAGGAATGGGGATCTGACTTAGAAACAGCATTGGCCGAATATGAAAGTGCCCGGCTTCCTGTAACATCAAAGCAGGTTCTTCATTCCAGGGATATGGGTTTTCTGAAACAAGGAGGACTATATAGGTCTCCTGATTGGCCTGAAGTACCAGATACAGATCAATGCAATATACTGCTCTTAAGGAATGTGCCACTCAAGAGGCTTCAAGTATAAGTTCCAAAGATGTGCTGAAATTAGTCATTCAAATTTCTGGTTGAACATGCTAGATTTCTTGGTTTGCAACTGTGTACAGTTTGTTTGGCTCAGTTGTCATAGATTGGGTTTTCTGCTGGAAACTTCATGGTTTCAAGAATGCCAGCAATAGTAAATTTAGTTTTTTAATTTCAATAATACAGTGTTTTTGTTTGTAGTTTGTGTTTTTGTTTGTAGTTTGACTCCATTTTGTTGGGATAAGAAATGATCATGAAAATTTTAATTAACGCATTCAATAGACGTTGCCATTTACTATTAGAAATTTATGAATTCGATGTTTGAATTATTTTTATTTTATTTTATTTTTATGCATGAACAAAATTCAGTCTCAGCGATTATCTTTACAGAGCTTGTATATTTCGTGTAATCTAATGAGATTGAAGGTGTAACTTAAAATATGCCCAGAAAAATGTAAAACCTTTTTCATAGCTTGTATAGTAATTCAATTATATGATAGAAAAGCTTTTTCAGAAAAAATTTAATCCTGAGAACCTTAAAAGAAGAAGACGAAGACAACTGCAACTGGAAAATGAAATAGAAGCGTTCTCAGGAAGTGCCGATCTTCACATTAATTTTTTCTGTTATAATTCCTCTTCCACATTCTACTATTTCTACAATTACAGTTGTGTGTTCTGCTATGATTCAATATCTACTATTCCTCCTGTTAGCGTTATACCATTTCTACAGTTACAGTTCTGTGTTCTCTACTATGATTCAATCTCTACTATTCCTCCTGTAAGAATTCTACTATTTCTACAGTTACAGTTGCGTGTTCTGCTATGATTCAATGATGTTGCTACAGAGATTACAAGAATGGGGTAATCACAGACAAAATCTCTCTTTGGTCGTTAAAATTAAATGGCAACTCAAACAATGAGCGCCAAAAGAGATGACAAACAGGAGGGCTTCTTTTTATTTCAATGTTATGCAATGCAAGTAAAATATTTACCTCAGGAAATCTAAAAATTTGAAAGAATGCTGATTGCTGAGTCGCCTGCAGCAAACATGACAGATACCATGCACTCCGTGAGCCCATATTGATATAATCTTTAATCATTAATTAAAAAGTTCAACCAATTTTAGAGAATCTATTAAAAAGAAGAGTTCATATAAGGTTGAGGGATAAGTTTAAAAGATGGATGGGTTCTCATTTGAAATAGGTATATTGACGATGAATACATATTTTTATGCAATATACTGCATTTAATGATATCAAATATACATGAGATATTAAAGTTATAAATTTATTAATTTAGTAAAAGTAATAAGCATTGCTAATAAATAAATTTTTACTATTGATTTTAAAATTCATATAGGGAGGTAAGGTAAGGTGCTCATTTCTAAAGTCCACCATTGGGTGTCATCTTGCTTTGTGGTTGTTGCATGCAAGCACCTTTGTACATTTCCTAGCACATGATCTGCATGTTGTAATAGTTCTACTTCTAATAGCTCATATTTTTTGCATGTAGTTGCACCTTGTATCATTGTACATGATGCATAGAACTATATTCTTATCTATCATTCCATGCTCATTCTCCTTAGAAATTTTCAAGGATAGATCTTTAATTCCCAGCTTGGCATCAATTGTGCTTGGGCAAACTCTTCCCATGATCATGGGAAAGTCCCTCTTACAATTATCTACTTATATAACCAGAAAATTAGTAGGGTATGACTAACCACTAATGGTGGTTATAATGTCTTCTACTAGTTCTAAGAAAACAATAATGGACTAGTCTGCAAGCTCTAACTTGATGTTGCATTTCTTTAGTGGTGGTAGACTTCATGCTTGGTACATCTCTTAAGAGATTAAATTAACTATGGAACCTAAATATAATAGAGCTTTGCATAGTGCATTTCCTATGATCTACAAATAAATCAAGGAACTTCCTGGATTGGTTATTTTCCTAGGAAAATTTCCTACCTTTATTCATTCTATGATAACATGAGAAAGCATGATTTTTTGTATGTTTGAAGTAATTTAGTTTGAAGGTGGCTTGGATGTCATTTTGGAAGGTTGTTAATGTAGGGTACACAATCATGGATGCTTGTGAATATTTAGGTGGATTAGCTAGCATCAAGCATGGTTGTTCCTAAGGCTTGTTTTTGGAACCACTTGAGGTTCCATCTTGATGAGTGACAAGGTACCCCCTACGCCCAACCATATGAATCACAAGCGTTCACACATGATCTAGTTGAATTCTAAGGATGGGACTAGTTATGACATCTAGATCATTATGCCTTGATCGTAGGTCGTTGTCTTCCCACTTGGACTAGTGGTAGCTTTGTCACCTATGGTTTAATCCAAAGTGAGGCATATGATTCTTAATGTTATTTTGGCCTTAGGCTACTCCTAATGACAATAAAGAAATCAATTATTTAACTGATTAGCAATAGAAAGTAAAGTCTAAACTAGCCTACGGGCAATGAGTGTCAATGCCCAGCTTGCCATACACATCCGAAACCCACATATCCACTACTAGGATTACCAAGTGCTATGCTACTAAGTGAACCAAGTAATAAAGCTACTGGGATTACCAAGCGAATACTTGTTTACGCTCAAAACTGGTCGCACTCATTTTGCCAATTCATTAACATGCATGAAAACGTAAATATTAACTAAGTACATGAAACATAAATTGCATGGAAAATAAATTTTATCTAAGTTAAAGTGCTTCAATGAATAAGAATCAATCTCGATCTTATTATTGTTCATGGAATTTGTCCAGGTACATTGCCACTTGAATAAGATGTTGTACAATTAACTTAGATCCACACTGCAGGCACTCACTGACTATTCTCTAAGACTACGGAATAAAACTACCAGAGTTTGGCTACTCTGTTAACCCAAGAATGCTAATACATGGTGGGCGCATATGTATTTATAGACTTCATTGTGGAGATGCATCGACGAGGCCTCATAAACGTAGCAAACACTACATTGATGCAGCCCCATTGATGCGGCCCCATCAATGCGACACTTTGATGCTTCATCACATCCACTCGCAAGTTCACTACTTTAATGTCATTCTTCTATTGAGGTTGTGGAGGAATCTCTCCTTACATTAGTAGAGCATGTGGCAAAGGATTCAGGGTGTGAGGTTGAGAATGTTACAAATGATAAAGAGCATAGGTGGAAGGAGATTTAACAGATGGAGTGGTAAGCCTATGATACTCTAGAGGATAATAATGATAAGTAGAGGTATGTGTGGTAGAATCACTAGGAGATACAAGTTGTTGGACATAGTAACCCTATGGATTAGGTTGCTTGTAGGGATATTGTTGCCTTGATGGTGGTATCTCCCATAATTATGAGTTTTGCCACTATTGTTAATACTCTTAAGGTTGAGTTGGAGACCCATTGAGGTGATACTATTGCTAGTGATAGGGCTTCTAGTAGTTGCCTTAATGATAAGGCAACCTCATGGGTATTTTCTTTTTGATGAACTTTGGATTTAATGCATAAGCCCCAAACTCCTAAATATGGTATATAATTTGGCAACCACCCTTTGGATGTTCGTATAAGTAAGTATCACAACCATCATCATCAAATTCAAAGCCAACAACCTCCTCAATTATAACTACTTTTCCTTTGTACTGATAATTATTTTTTCATATATCTTTCTTCTTTCTTTTGTCTTTGTCCTTGACTCTTCTTTGCTCTACTTTTTCTTCCATAATAGTAAGTGTTGTTTGAAACTTTTTATCTATGGAGTCTCAAATTTTATCAACTTTAGCCAAAATTTCAATAATATATTGTTGGATTGACAAGTTCATTCTTTGCCATACCTTTTTCAATGGTGCTCCTTATTAGGTTCACAAAGATGAACCTCCTTTTTGCAGCTGGATGGCTCCTTGTTGTACTCCTCTATGCTTTCTTTCATCTTGAGTTCTCTTTCTTTTTTTGTCACTTGATCAATAAACCTTTGAATCTAATGAACTCTCATTTCACATAATCTCCCTCGAGCATAAATCCTAAGAGTCTCTTATTTTGTTGCAAAGTCCATCTATGATATGATGTAGTTGCTCCTTTTGAGAAAAGTCATGGCCTAGGCATTGGTGAAGAAGAGAATAATATCTTCCCAAAACTGCATCAAGGGACTCATGATTACTTTGTTTTCACTCTTGATTTTTCTTTCTCAAGTTGGATATTTGGAAGCATGTTTGGTATTTATCATAAAATAGATCCAATATTATACTCCATTTTCAAGGATTGATACTAACTTTTTTCTTCTTTGATAAGTATCATCAAAAAGAGCTTTAGCTTCTATCATTTGTTTTTAATGTTCTATAAGGCATAAGCATCATGGAAGGCTTGTAAGTGATGTTGCAATTTTGCATTGTAGCCTCCCTTAAATTTAGGGATGTTGTTCATGTCTAACCATTTGATTCAATTATCCCTTTAATGCTTGGTAGGAATGTAAACTACCTTCCAAATATTTATAATGCTTCTTGTGATAGGTAATTGCTCATCATAATCATCAAGGTCCTCATGATCCTTGTCATGGTCATATCTTTCTTGGTGTTGCCTACTATGCCTTCATTCATGGCATTGTCCTTTTTCCTGTTCATGTGTACCATCTCTTCAACGATCTCTACAATATTCCCTTTTGTCATCTCCACCTTACTTGTAATCAATTCCCCTCCTATCTTGGGCGCATTCACCCTTGTCAAAGCTTAATAATAAGGATGAAGAGGATGAAGGTGAGGAACTAAGAGAATTATTGATGAGCTGCAATATCGCATCCGCCATGCAATATCACATACATGATATTGCATCCTGCCTCATCTTCTATAAATAAGAGGCGGCACCCTTTGTTCAAGGGAGTAAGACTTAGACCCTTACCCAAACTCTTGCAGTTTCATTAGTCCAGAGTTAGAATAATTTCTGTGTGCCTGCAGTAGGAGTCATAGAGTGAACGGATCTTTATTCGAGCAATTTGTGCCTAAGCACACATTTGTGTACGGCAATAAAGACAAACTTTATGATAAACCTTGCAGAATACATATTAAGCTAAATAGTAATTAATTATTGTTGAATGTTTAAATTCTTTTCTAGTTAATTAATACCTTTCTCAACCTTCAACCCCCTTACTTAAATACACTCAGTACGACCGCTTTGAGCATGCGTGTAGTGCTTGGTAACCAAGTAACGATTAGCATTTGGTAATCCCAGTAGTGTTGCACTGGTTCAGGATGTGTACGACAAGTGGGAATGGATACTGATGTTAGGAACATTTAGAACTTAGTTAATGAATAGTTAGTGTAAGTTAGTCACTTAGTTCTCTGTCCTTCCCTTTATTAGCATAAGACATAAGAAATATAAAAGCTATAAAAAATCATATACCTCAAGCTTACTTAACCATACAACCATGACAATACAAGTAAGTTTGGGAAGACAACGATTGATTAACCCTAAGTGTTCCATTAGGACACATAAGCACTTAGTCCTTGGAGTTCGACTAGATCATGTGTGAAACGCTCATATTCGTATGGTTGAGTGTAGGGGTACCTCGCCACTCGTCATTAGTGTCATTGCCGGGGACTTAGTTGTTTGTGTGCTACGTAGAACATAGGAACTCATTCATATCATTGGAATGCTAGAACGAACCCTTAGGGTTAAATCAAAGAAAGATAAGATAATGGTAAATCGCACACCAAACAAGACAAAATGTCTTCTTCTTCGCATAAGAGCACTTCACCGCCTAGGACTAACATAAGAGGCAGTCAGCGGCATAATACACATAACCAAAATCTGCCAGTTCCTCAATAGTTTTGTGTGGTATATACTCACCATGATGAGTATGTACCCGATTTCACCTTTATTCTCCACCAAGATGAACAACTGCATTGGAGAGACTTGGAGGGTAACATAGTGTTGCCTCTAGACTGACAAGTCCCCAACATGCTCCTTCGTGCTCTCACACGAATAGGCATGCTGATTTTATACGTGGAATACATTGCATACGATCATGACACAAGGGACTATTATCCCATAGAAGCACAACGTCAAAGGGACTTGCAATAGGAGAGATACCATACATCCTTGAAGGGTAAATGACCCCATAATGCTCCGCATGTTTTGAGTGAAATTGAAGGTGGTGAACCTACTTCAACAAGTTCTCCACAAAATGATGTTCCTCCTCCTAACGATGGTCAGGAGGTGGTGTATCAAAACCTTCACTTCACTATTCACAACCCTGGTTCTGATACCCATGAACACGAAGTGTTCAAAGAAGGAATACAAACACACGATAAGGGTGGACGTTCTTATCGTGATCACAATCCTAGCCGAGACCACCAAAGAGAAGGTAGAAAACACCATCACGGCAATGGTTCTCCTTCTTCTTCACCTTCATCGTCATCTTCATCCTCTCCTTCAGTGTTCGGATGCAGTCATAGGGAAACGAATCGTGAGGATAAGGGAAAACAAAGTGAGAAACATCGACGAGACAGTTAAGAACGAGGATGAGGGCATTCTAAAGAATTAAGGCATAAAAGAAGCGAGAGTAGGAAACCTCGTAGACACCCTAGACGCTATGAACGAGATGATCACAAAGAACCCCTACTCGCAACTAGAAGCATGCTAGATATAACGGAGGCTGTAAGAGTTCCAATAAAGAACCAAAAGGATAGTAGGATCAAGAGGTTAGACATGAACAACATCCCATGATTTGAAGGGGGATACAACACTGATCCTCAAAATCATTTACAAGCATTCCACGATGCATGTGCCTTGCAAAACATAGAAAATGAATGGCAAAAACTAAAGTGGTTCCCAAGGACACTAGTGAAAGAAGCTGAAAGCTGGTACTGATCCTTAGAACCGGAATCCATTCGGAGGTGGAGTACAATGTTAGAACTTTTTAATGATAAGTACCAAATGTACTCCCGAGTGTTTAACCTACAAAAGCAAATCCAAGGATGGAAGCAAGGAAATCATGAACCCTTGGATGATGCCATGGGCCGCTATTATGCACTATTACATTGTTGCCCTTGCCATGGTTATTCGTAGTAGGATCAAATATGCCATCTCATGGATGGACTTAGGAATGAAACAAGAAGAATCCATAGAACGTATGCCCAAGGAATATTATCAGAGCTTAGGTCTCATCAAATTCATAGATTGCTAGAGTAAGTAGCCAAAGAAGAGGGTGAGCTATGAAAGAGAGAAAGTGCAGAAGAGTACAATCAAGATCCTTCCCTCCAAAAAAGGGAAGTGAGATTTTGTGAGGAGGAAGAAGAGTCACCACTCAAAGAGATGGTGAATAGGAAAACTTTTCCGCTCCAAAAGTTAACAACAGAAGTATCAGCAAAGGTAGACCAAATGTGGGACTCTCTAGATAGTAGGTTTGAAACTGTACTTAAAATTGAGTCTAGAAAGCAAGGTAGTGACTATGGCAAAAAGAAAAAGAGAGAAGTCGACAATGCACGTAACAAGGATAAGGGAAAAATGGTCATCACAGAAGAGTTTGTGGTTTCAGACATGGACAATGATGGTGGATGTGAGATATGCCAATACGACCATCCTAAGGGATGTTGCCTAGTGATCTCACATTTACAAGAGTCTAAGGTGTATGAACTTAACCCATGACTAAATAAACGGCAAGCACCGTGATGGTTACCTTATCCCCAAGGTAACCCAAGGAAGTTCCACCAACCTTCAACATATTATCCAAGTGGAAATCCACCACAACCTGTTGAGCAACATCAATAGTGACAATACCCACAGTCATTGGGGATGCACCACTAAGGCAACAATACCCCTACTGGCAATTGGACCCATATGGCTACTACGTGCAACATCCAATCTCTCCACATGACTCTGTTAGTCACATTACACCACAACATCACTACCAAGCTCATGAGTATTATAGAATTCCTTCTCCTAGGGAAGTAACCCACAAACATACCATCATTCGAATCCATCCGCAACTCTCATACCAATATCTCCATTACCATCTGCTCCAGCAATGCAAGGGGAACTCCCTACTCAACCGTAGCAACGCAATGCCACAAGGGCTATAAATACTCAACCAGATGTTGGTTTTGACAATGATATGAAGAAAGACCTTTCTTTAGAGCCAACAGTTCAACCAAGCCCTTACAACCACAAGCGGTTGAACCTTTGAACACCTCCCCATCAAATAAGGCTTCAGAGCTCCCTTCAAACCAAACACCAAGCTCAATGCATACGGTTATGTTAACACATGTTGTAACTGACTAGATTAAGGTTGGCCACCTTCCCAGGAAATTCTCTGATCCTGAAATCCCTCTAATCTATCTCCAAAGTGCTGGGAATGAGCCATGCAAAACTCTTTTGGATTTAGGTTCCAAAGTCAACTTAATATCACAAGAAATGTATAAAGCCTGAAACCTACCTCCATTAAGGAAGAACAATATTTGCCTAGAGCTAGCTAACCAGTCCATCACTGTTCCCTTGGGACTGGTGGAGGACATCATTACCACTGTGTGTGGGTGGTCGTACCTAGCTGATTTCCTAGTGATACAAGTGAATAACGATAAAGGGAACTTCCCAATAATAATGGGAAGGTCATGGCAAAGTACTGTAGATGCACGTCTAGGAATCCATGATCTTTCCCTGGAAATATCTAAGGAGAACACTTTTGAAAAGATCAAGAAGAAGAAGGTTCCATGCATTGCATATAGTGATACAAGGTGCAATTGCATGTAGAGATCATGGGTTGTGCAAAGTTTAGCATTACCTACATGCAACTAGTGTGCACAAGACATCAATATATAGAAGTGCCTATATGCAGCAGCCACATGACAAAAAAACACCCAGTGGCTGATAGCTAATCAAGAGAGCAACTCACTAACGTGCATGGAACTAACTAAGCCCTCAGTTCCTTTTTAAGTTTTTATTTTACACATTTTTGTTTTACAAATTTCTTTAACTTTTCTTGTTTTTGTTTTGCAACATCGTTTATAACTTTGTCTTTTTTTTGTTAGATTCGTCACCTAATAAGTGCTCATGATGATGGTATGAACTGTATTCTATGGATTGCTAATGTTTTATTTTTACCTTTGAGTTATAATGTTGATACTAAGGTATAATAGGCAATTAGTCCACGACATCCATGCATCCATGAATTTCTCTGGTCTCTCTTAGCTTGGAACTATACAGTCCCTTTCTTTAATGATAAAACTATTAATAAATTGGTGACTAGGCATTTCTCAAACTAAGGAAGGACTCAAGGATTGAAAAGGGTGTGACTTCAAGGGGATTTGATGCATTTGTGCTGGTCATTCTCTTGGGTGCTTGGATGTTTTCTTCTTGAGTTTTCCTTACCATTCTAACATTGCTCCATTATTGGGAAGATGAGCTAATAAAAATAAGTCTTTTCATGGTGTGGTTCTCACACACAAAAAAAACATAGTGAGAATTCAAAGCACACCCCTTAGAAAAAATAATCATCTAGGCTACAAGCACTGGTTATGGAACTAAACAAACATGTTCCCTCTAACTAAGGCCCTTTCTCACTTCCTACTTTTCCCTTTCTCATTTCCTTGGAATGGTGGTGACTCTTTGGCAGAAGCATTCTTGTTACTTCAAGTGGATGAATTGGCCAAGTGTATTAATGCGAAGTCACTAGATGTGGATTGTTTGAGGCTGGATTTGGAATGAGATCTACTTAGTCACATTAACGATACATACACAAGGGGCTGTACACCACCTTTTTTCTTGGGACTCCATTCCATTCTCTTCTCATAATCATTCTTTCTCCATTTTCCACCTCATTGTCGATTTTATCAGTAGTCTATATTTTGGTTGATGCATTGTTTTCTTTTTGGTAAATTCTTGTGGTTAATACTTTAACTCTTGCTTTCAAATGACATTTCCAGAGCCTACAGACTCTTTGAATGTGGGTTTGTTAGGGCATAAAGGGCATAAGCCTGCTTTGGGGAGGAGCCACTGGCATTCCTATTTGATGCACCAGTTAACTTCTTTCCCTTAAACATTTCTGCAATCAACATTTGTTTTATTCATTTCCATCTTTGACATCCATTTTATCAGCGTTGTCGTTGTTTCTTTTTCTCCATCTTTCTTATTCCTTATATTGTTCCATTCTATCGCTACCGGAGGATCGCTCTTAGTCATGGGGGCCCTGGTCCAATTTTTTCAATTTTCCTAACCCCTACACCTTGGGTAGTCACCAATGTTATATCTCT
>MNCI01027806.1:232309-243822 GCA_015680685.1 Gnetum montanum | reverse complement strand
ATACCTCAGACTTACTTAACCATACACTATGACAACAACAAGTAAGTTTGGGAAGACAACGAATGATTAACCCCAAGTGTTCCATGGGGCGTTTAGGCATTTAGTCTGTGGAGTTCGATCGGATCGCGCGTGCTACACTCGTTTCGCATGGTTGAGTGTAGGGGTACCTCACCACTCATCAATAGTGTATTGTTCCTACTTCAAGCCCTAGTTTCATTAATGTAGCCATGACCTTTGCTGGTCTTCATCATATTTGGGTTTTTTTCCTTCATGTTTCCTTCTAACAATTTCCCCTCATTAAATTTTACACATAGTTTATGATGTATCCATACTAGATTTATGATGTTAGGATAATCTCTAACAAATTATTAAATTTATCCACATAGTATACATATATTTTTTTAATATACATATTAATTATTTTTGTAATTAATTAATTAATATTTTTAACAATAAGAAACTTTGAACAATGATATCTCTTAGAGCGGTTGATAGAGTAGGTTTCAAGATCTAGGTTTAATAACTTAGAGGTCATGAGTTTGATTCCAATTCCTAAAATTTATGACTTCTCTCATTTTTTAAATAAATTTTTAATATTATTTTATTCTACCTTGCCTTGGTGGTTGATGTGGTGGTTTAGTTGAGGATAGGTGTGAGTTTAGTTTGGGTAAAGGGAGAACCTAGTTTTGATTGCCAACCTTAAAATTTTGACTTTTTAAAATAAATAATTTAATAATGTTGAATTTTAATAATTTATTACTTTTATAATGCACACATAATAATAAAATTAAAACAACAATATCTCCCAAACCATAAGTCTAATTGGGCTGAAATTTATACTGTTAGAATTGTCTCAATGAGTGCTATGCATTGCAGATAGTTCAAAGTCTAAACACTAAGTTGGAGTTTCAAGGTTTGAAAGGCCTAAAATAACTTATTTTATAAAAATGACATTACTAGGTTGATGTATGAACAACATGATGACTTATGAATGATTTTAATGATTAAAAATGATATACTGACATTTGAACTTAATGATAATATTCTTACCCTACAATTTGGGAAGTATGATCTCTCCCCTCTTGCAACAAGATTATGCCCCAAGTACTAAGGAGAATCAAAACATGACAAGATCACCACCCAAGTATCGCATTCCCTATGAATCTCATGATAATAATTCTTATTCGTTGGGTAGGGATGAAATAATCTTATGGCTACGTTGGATCCCAAAAACTTGCTAATGTATAAATCTTAGGTGAGATGAATAATGACAAGTTTATAGAGGTAAGGTATTTATGAATAGTATGTTCCAAACAAGATAAGGTTGATTTAGGCCATGGTTGCTATCCTTAAAAAGGAACTTAATAATGATTTTAATTAATTAATATTTCTAGCATCACTACAAGATGGGTAAAAGTTACCTGGACTGATGTATCCTTGTATTACCAATGTCTATTGCAATTGATGAATCTTGGTGAGATGTAATCAAATCTTCCTTAGTCAATGATATCATTGAAGGAATCTTGTTCGTTGGTGGGTCTATGTCTCTTATAGATGTATAATCCCAAACTTTATTATCCATGAAAAATTACTTGAATGATAACTTCTAAGTAACATGGATCATCTCAAACATGAGGCACCTTTGGTGGTGTTCCATGACTCTCCTTGGGCCCAAGCTCCATGATTCATCATCAGGTTGTAGTCAATCCATGGTTCTAATTAGCCCTTGGATCGTGGTTTGCTCCGATACCAATTGTTACGTCCCATTCCCTAATGTCATAACAAATATCAAATGTATATTATATTAGATATTAGGTGTAAGAAAATAGTATAGCAAACATGAAATATATGTAACATTCAACATTATGCATAAAGGAAATAATAAGGAAAATGTAGGATAAAAGAGTAAAGAGTGCTTTATTGATATGCAATAGAGAATCTAGATCATGCTCTGAGAGTGTTCCTTGTGGTTTTCTTCCTTCAACATCTATTCCTTAGAGGTAATCCAGCATTGCCACCATAGTTAGGCCTACAATTAGCTAGAAGGGATGGTTAGTCCTCTTCCTATCCCACTTCACCTAACTCCCATGACTTGCCTTTACCAGCTCTGCCACTCCATGTCAACATGACCTCTAAGCCTAGGTGTAAATGCCTTAGGTGAAACCACCAAAGGTTACCTTGAGAGACATGTCCATTATTACAATGTGCCCTTTCAGGTCTCAATTACAACACATCCTTTTGGGTCTTGTTACGATAATGATAACACTTGTTATGAACAAACACCATCTTCATTATGCAATAGCATCATTTGGGAATGGGGACATTACAAGTGTGGAATTAAGTTCATCCTAATGTTAAAGTGATAGAAGTACACTAAAAGAGTAAAAACATGTACTAAGATATGTATTTGAATGATCTGTTAATCTTAGAAAATGATAGAATCTATATTGAATATGAAAATAAGAAGTGTATATAGTTTTAAGAAATTCTTTGTAGCAATAGAAAAATTTGAGCTAGAAATCAAATTGATCTGTGTGAGATAGCTTTACCTTAGGATCCATGGGCCTCTAAAGGATTTGAGGTACCTTAGATGATCTTATCGATCACCTAAGGGCTTAGGGATCTATTACTAAGACGAATGAGTGAAAATTGGCAAAACAAATGAGTGCATAATATATCCAACATTGGATCTATGAGAAAACTAAGAGATCAAGTAAAAAAAATATGTGACCAAAAGTAAGCTACAAAGTTTGTATTAAATGTTGCAAAAAATGCTATGAAATAGGTTTAGAAGGTGCAAATCGATCAAATTTTATAGAATGAGAGTATAAAATAGTTCAAAGATCTCTCTAAACCTATCATCTAAGATTTGGTGCAAGTAGGTAAAGTGTGATATACAGCTAATTTGCACCCATCTATCTTGATCAATCTTCTCTTGAAGGATAATTGCAATAGGTCCTCTCTACTTGCAGGAATCAATGCTAGGAAAGAAGACTTCAAAGATCGTAAGAAGTCTCTCTATGTTAATCAAGTCTAGAATGTGCCCCCAAAGTTTTTTGTTTACCAAAAAAGGTCCCAAAATGATGTCAATTATTGTTTAAATAGTGTTGTTTCTCTGTTGATTAGCATCTGACAAGCTTCCTAGGCTATTGCACAATGTTTTTGACCATTTTTATGGTCCAAAACTACAACATTTTTTTCACCAATGTTTTTGACTATTCTAAATTTAATCACAGTGTTTTTGACAATTATAGGCTCAACTACACTATTTTGGTATAATTCACATTGTATTTAATAATTACATACTCAATTACGCCATTCTAGTATAATTCATAGTGTATTGAACAATAACAAGCTCAATTACACTATTATGGTATAATTCACAATGTATTTAACATTTTATGTCATGAATTACTCCTTACAAAGTGAAAATATCCTAGGATTTTGACAAAATAGGGCACAAGGTGAATTTTTTAAGAGAAATCAAGGCATTTGTTTTTTCTCTTGAATCTTATTAAAATTACATAACAAAATCTGACTATAAGGCTTGTTCAACTAAATTTTTCTTTGAGGTGTTTCATTAGTCCCTCTTTGTTGATGTTTTAAGGATTGACCCAAAAGGCATCAATAAAGAATGTGAAACACCATCATAGATTTGTCACAAATGCTTCTCTCTCCACACTTGATTCAGTAGTTATTGAATCATGCCAAAGAGTGTTCACAATGATGAAGTAAGGTTAACATGAAATGGTCAGAATTCGAAGTATGGGATTGGATATATTGGTTATTTGGAAATGGTTAAATAGGCTAACAAATAATTCCACGTGTGTTGATATGATGGTCATGCAATGATGATGTACTTGTTTGTTGATGAGGTCTTTGTGCTTCATGCTTGTTGTACTAGTTACATATGCATAGACTTTGAAGAAACCAATGTTCTGTCATTGGCTACTTTGGCCACTTGGTTCATTTTTTTGAGTCCTTTTGTTTCTTTGTTTTAGGCTATTTTGGCCTCTTCACTTTCTTGGCATCTTTTCCTCCTCTTTTTTTTTATAAGAGTGAAACCTTCTTTGAGTTTCAATGCCAAGGCTAGATTTTCATTATCTTGTTGAATGAAGTATGTTTGATTCAGTGAATTGATTGTTAAAGTAGGTTGTAGAGGATGTCACAAGGCCATGATATATGAATGTCAAACATAGGTTTTCATTATTAGCAAGGGTAAGGAAGGTTAAAGTTTAAACACGGTTATGGCTACCAGAGGGTAATAGGAATGATATGAGGTAAGCATTATCAACATGGCCAAACAAGCTAACCGAATCTCATGTGTCAAGATCATGTGATAACTTATTGTTGCAATGGATCATACCTTGACAATGACTTCAAGCTCATACTGCAAACATAACTAAATAAGAATAAGAAAATAGATCAAAGAATACATAATATTATAAGAGACAACAAGCAAATATTGGCCAACATGAGAGATGATAAACAAAACTTTGAGAACATTAGATTTTGCTTTGCAAATTTATACAAAAATTGCAGTTATTTTGGCCAGAAAAAAAAGGTCATGCAAGCTTACTTGCTAAGGCTATAAAGGTTTGTTAATGTGATGCATTCATTTAGATTTGTAAATAAAGGCAAACAATGACAAAGAACAAACTAGTAAATGTTAGATATAGTAAGGTTTAAGATAGGAATGGTTGATCAAGTTGGCCAATTCATTCCCATTCATGTTTGCTAATCTAAAATCTCCATTGCCATAGGCTTTGGTGATTAAGAAAGGCCTTTTCTAGTTGACTAAGAATTTATCTACATGTTCACAAACAACCTTGAGGACATTCTTGTAGTGCTGTTTTTGCTTCTTTTGAAATCGTTTGATGTGAGCAAGCATTTTCATTCATTGCTCTTCCACCAAATCTAGGTCAATGGTACATAGCTCATTATTTTGCTCATTTTTTATGTAGTTAGACATAGCTACCCTTAAAGATGGAGCCTATAATTCAAGAGGCAAGATAGATTTAGATTTGTAAACAATACTATATGGGGTGATACTAGTTGTAGTTCAAAAGATTGTTGATGAACCACAATATCAGGACCTTGATATCGCATCCGCGATAACAGGTCCATGATATTGGAGCCTACCAAGCAATGTTGGATACCTGATATCGAGACCTGTCTCCTTGCCTATAAATAAGAGGTGGGCGCACTTGGTTTGGAAATAGATTAGTTAGACCCTCACCCAAACTCTTGCCTTTTCTCCCTCTCAGAGTTAGAATTATTTCTGTGTGCCTATAGTAGGAGTCATAAAGTGAATAGATATTTATTCGAGCATTATGTACCTAAGCACACCTTGTGTACAACAATAAAGATGAACTTTGTGATAAACCTTGCAACATTCAAAATAGATTAATTAATGTTAATTACTATTACTTAATGCTTTCCTTAGTTAATTAATGTTCTCTCTATCACCCTACAACTCTCCTAAGTACGCACTCTCAATACAATCACTTCAAGCATGTGTGTAACGCTTGGTAACCCAGTAACAATTAGTGTTTGGTAATCCCAGTAGTGTTGCACTAGTTTAGGATGTGTACAGTAAGTGAGAATGGATGCTGGTCTTAGGACTAGTTAAAGCATAGTTAAGTAGTTAAATTAAATTAGTTACCTAGTTATCTCTCTCCTCCCTTTGTAGCACCAGGACATAAAAACATAAAAAACTATAAAAATCATGTACCTTAAGTTTACTTAACCATACAATCATGTTATACAAGTAAGCTTGGGAAGATAACGATTAACTAACCCATCCTTGTTTCACAAAGGCACATAAGCACTTAGTCCTTGAAATTCGATCGAATCATATGTGGACACTCATATTCATATAGTTAAGCATAGGGATACCTTGTCGCTCATCATTAGCACCATTACCAAGGACTTTGTTGTTTGTGCACTAATTAGAACTTAGGAAATCTTTCTCATCATTGGAATGAACCCTTAGGGTTGGTTAATATATATATATATATATATTGCATACTCAATAGACAATTATGTCTTCTTCTTCTTATGAAAGTGCTTCACCGCCTAGGTTCGATACAAGGAATAATCAGAGACGTAGTACACATGATGTTGATCTGCCAGTACCCCAAAAATTTCATGTGGTATATGTTCATCCCGATGAGTATATACCAGACTTAACCTTTATCCTCCACCAAGATGAATAACTGCATTGGCAAGATTTAGAAGGTAACATTGTGTTACCTCCCAATCATTTAGTCCCAAGCATGCTTCTTCGTGCTTTCACACGAATTGGCATGCAACACTTACAGGAAGAATACATTGTGTATGAACACAACTTGCAAGAGGATCGACCCACAGAGGTACAACACCAAATGGACTTACAAAAGGAGAGAAATAATAAGTCTATGAAGGGCAAGTGGTCTCAAGATATCCCACATGTTCCAAGTGAAAATGAGGGTGGTGAACTTGCCTCAGGAGGTTTCCCATGAAACAATGTTTCCCTCGTTGACTTTGGTCAAGGGGTTATGTATCAAAACCTTCATTCAACCATTCATAACTTAGGTCTTGATACCAATGGACACAAAGGATCTGAAAAAGGAACACACATGCATGATAAACATGGACATGTTCATCATAACCATGACCGAGGCCAAGACCATCAAAGAGAAGGTAGCGAACACCATCATGATGATGATTCTCCTTCTCCTTCACCTTCATCATCCCCTTCACCCTCTCCTTTAGGATCTGAATGCAATCATAGAGGAAAAGACCATGAGGATAAAGGTAGGCAAGGTGGGAGTCATAGACGAAATAGTCAAGAAATGGGATGACGGCATTGTAGAAAATCACAGCACAAAAAAAGGAAAATTAGGGAACAACATAAGCATCATAGACACCCCAAACGGGATGATCACGATGAACCCTCAATCGCTACTCAAAGTATGCTAGACATAAGTAAGGCTATTAGAGGTCCAAAAAGGCACCAAAAAGATAGTAGGATCAAGAGGTTAGACATGAACAATATCCCACAATTTGAAGGGGGATACAACACTGATCCTCAAAATCATCTACAAGAATTTCATGATGCATGTGCCTTAAAAAACATAGAAAATGAATGGCAGAAACTAAAGTTGTTCCCACAGACACTAGTCAAAGAAGAAGAGAGTTGGTACTAGTCCTTACAACTAGAATCCATTCGTAGGTGGAGTACCATGTTACAACTGTTCAACGATAAGTACCAAACGTACTCCCGATTGTCCAACCTGTGAAAGCAAATCCAAGGATGGAAACAAGGAGGACATGAACCCTTGGATGCTACCATGGGCCAATATTATGCATTATTAAATCATTTCCCAGGCCATGGTTACTCATAAAGGAATCAACTGCGCCATCTAGTAGATGGGCTTAGGCATGAAATGCAAAGAACCCTTGGGACTTATGCCCAAGGAAGACTATTTGAGCTTAGGGCCCATCAAGTACAGAGATTATTAGAGTAAGTTGCTAAAGAGGAAGGTGAGCTAAGGAAAAGAGAGAGTGCAGAGGAATATAATAGAGATCCTTCCCTCCAAAAGAAGGGAGTAAGATTTTTTGAGGATGAAGAAGAGTCACCACTTGAAGAGATGGTGAATAGGAAAACTTTGCCTATTCAAAAGTTGGCATTGGAAGTATTGACAAAGGTAGACCAAATGTGGGACTCCCTAGATAATATATTTCAAACTATTCTTTAAATAGTAGAGGATTCTAGAGAGCAAGGTAGTGATTGCGAAAAGAGAAAAAAGAGAGAAGCTGAATATGCACATAACAAAGGTAAGGGCAAAGTTGCCATCATCAAAAAGGTTGTGGATTTAGATACAAACAATGATAGTGGATGTGAGATATACCAATATGACCATCCTAAGAGATGTTATCCTATAATCTCACATCTACAAGAGTCTGGGGTGTATGCACTCAACCCATTATTAAACAGAAGGAAAACATCCCAAAGGTTACCTTATCCTCAAGGTAATCCAAGACAGTTCCACCAACTCTTAACATATTATACAAGTGGAACTCCACCACAACCAACTGAGTAGTATCAATAGTGGTAGCACCCATAATCATGGGAAATGCCACCACCACGGCAACAGTATCCTTACCTTCAACCTGACCTGTATGGATATTATGTGCAACAGCCAATCTCTCCATGTGACTTTACTAGTCATGTCACTTCTCAACCTCACTACCAAGGCTGTGAGTATTATAGGACTCCCTCTCCTAGGAGCAATGTTTCACAAACATACCATCCTTTTCATCCAGCTACATCTCTTCCACCCATAGCTCCATTACCACCTACTCCAACTATGTAGGGTGAGCTCCCTCCCCAACCACAACAACATAATGCTACAAGGGCTATTAACTCTTAATCTACTATTGGTTCTAACAACCGCATGAAAAAAAGACCTTTCTTTAGAACCAACAGTCTGACTAAGTCCTTGCAACCACAAGTGGCTAATTCCTTAGATTCCTCATTACCAATCAAAAATTTGTAACTCCCTTCAGACCAAACACTGTGCCCAATGCATACAGTCATGTTAACTCATGTCGTCATTGATTGGATAAAAGCTAGTCATCTTCCTAGGAAATTCTTTGATCCTGGAAGTCCTCTTATATATCTATAGATCGCTAGGAATGAGCCATGCAAAGCCCTTTTGGATTTAGGTTCTGGGATTAACTTAATTTCTCAAGAAATGTACAAGGCCTAGAACCTACCTCCATTAAAAAAGAGTAACATTCATTTAGAGTTGGCTAACCAGTCCATCATTGTTCCATTAGGACTAGTGGAGGACATTGTCATCACTGTTTGTGGATGGTCGTATCCAGCTTACTTCCTAGTGATTTTAGTGAACAACGGTAAGGGGGACTTCCCAATCATAATGGGAAGAGCATGGCTAAGCATAATCGATGCGCACCTAGGAATCAGTGATCTTTCCCTGGAAATATCAAAGGAAAATACATTTGAAAATATTGAGAAGAAGAAAGTTCCATGCATCACATACAGTGACACAAGGTGTAATTGTGTGCAGAAGTCATGGTTTGTACAATGTTTAACATTGCTTGCATGCAATCAGTGTGCACAAGTGACTAATATACAAAGATGCCTATATGCAGTAGCCACAAGACAAGAAGGCACCCAGTGGCTAACAGCTAATCAAGAGAGTAGTTCAACTATATGCATGGAACCAACTAAGGGTTTGACTTGCGCTTACATCGATAGCATAGATACATTAGAGCAAGTCCATTGCTAATTTCCAAGTTTTGACATTGAAAGTATCAACTGGGGGAAGTTGAAAATCCTTGATAAGTTTAAGTAGGAGCCCCTTGAGTTAAAACCATTGCTCACTGGTATGGAATACATGTTTCTCAAGAATGAAAAACTAGTAATTATTAACGCTAAGCTTGCTCCTCAACAAAAAAAGAGACTACTAAAGGTAATAAATAAATGGTCAAAGGTCTTTGCTTGGTCATATCTTAAATTAACAGGAATAGATCCTAGGATATTCCAACATAGAATTTACATCGACCCCTCCATGAAGCCTCGAAGACAACCGCAGAGGTAACTTAACCCAAAGCTTAAGCAAGTGGTTAAGGAAGAAATCAAATAGCTTTTAAAAGCTACGTTCATATACCCCATTGCTAATAGTGAATGGGTTAGTCCCTTAGTNCTGAATATGGCAACATTCAAAGACCACTTTCCATTACCATTCATCNTACTGAATATGACAACATTCAAAGACCACTTTCCATTACCATTCATCGATGAAGTCATAAACACCATTGCAAGGCATCACTACTATAGTTTTCTGGATGGGTACAGTGGGTACAACCAAATACAAATAGGCCCAAAAGACCAAGCCAAGACTATGTTCACTAGTCCTTGGGGAACATTTACATATAAATAGATGTTNCAAGACTATGTTCACTAGTCCTTGGGGAACATTTACATATAAATAGATGTCGTTTGGCTTGTGTAACGCCCCTGCAACATTTCAACGATTAGTTCTAAGCATATTCCAACAGCAAATAGGAAACGGTGTGGAGGTCTTCATGGATGACTTCTCCACCTACGGAGCAAACTTTGATCAAGCCTTGGACTAGTTAGAGAAAGTACTAAAATGATGTGTAGAAACCAACTTAAGGCTTAACTAGTAAAAAATCCATTTAATGGTCCAAGAAGGCATTGTACTAGGGCATAAGATCTCACAAACAGGGATAGAGGTAGACCCCGAAAAGATCAAAGTTATCCAAGGAATTACTCCGCAACCTAAAACTATAAAAGATATTTGGTCATTCCTTGGACACACTGGCTATTATAGACACTTTATTGAGAACTTTTCAAAAGTTGTAAAACCATTGGTTGAATTAACAAAAAAAGATGTACCTTTTGAATGGACCAGGGAATGCGAATTAGCTTTCTAAACTTTAAAACAAAAGCTCATAGAAACACCCATTCTACAAGCTCCTGATTGGTCCAAACCATTTCATATAATGACTGATATGTCCAACTATGCTTTAGGAGCCGTACTTAAACAATTAGATGACCAAAAATGTCCTTATTACATCCACTATGCAAGTAGGAGTATTACTAGTGCATAACTTAACTACATTATAATAGAGAAAGAGTTAATGACTGTAGTGTTTGCACTAGAAAAATTTAGGCACTATGTATTGGGTTATAAGGTATTTTTACATATGGANGATTGTACATCATCTACAGTTGCATGATTTGTTCAACAACAAATCGTAAATAGGTTTGGCGTGCCTCGTGCACTTATTTTTGACAATGGCACACATTTTACAGGTGCAACTTTTTGGAAGCTGATGCAATGCTTAGGGGTTAAACACAAACTAACTACACCATACCACTCTCAAGTGAATGGTCAAGTTGAGGNCTGATGAACTCCTCTTTGTAGGTGTAGTAACTAATCAATTAACTATNTATAGGCAAGATTGGAGCACCAAACTAAATGATGCTCTTTGGGCATACCACTCCACATGGAAAGTCCCTATAGGCTACTCTTCCTATGAGTTAGTGTATGGGAAAATTCCAATGCTTTCCATTCAAGTAGAACTTCGTACACTATCTATGTCATGTGATCTCAACCTTGACCTTGATCTAGCATAAAAATAATGGTTTATGACCCTTAACTTGCTAGATGAGAACTAATTAGTCATCCTGTCATCTAACGAATTGCACAAGGCCTTCAATAAACAATTTCATGACCTAAGGATTAGAAAACTTAAATATCAACCAGGAGATAAGGTTCTCTATTAAAGTCCCATACATATGCGACAACAAACCAAACTTCAAACACTGTGGGAAGGACCTTATGTCATTCATGCAACTTTTCCTTCAGAGGCCATGATGATTTACAAACTTGAGAGCCTAGACAAGAAACTATTGGTCAACGTCCAATAAACCAAACCTTTCCATGAGCCTAGGACAGCCAGTACCAATGCTA
>MNCI01027806.1:220872-231232 GCA_015680685.1 Gnetum montanum | reverse complement strand
TAGAAAGAAATGTTACCCATGCCTGAAGGTTCCCTCTAACGAAGGCCCTTTCTCACTTCTTGCTTCTTCATCTCGCTTTCCTTGGAATGGTGGTGACTCTTTGGGGAAGCATTCTTATTACTTCAAGAGGATGGATTGGTCAAGTGTCTTGATGCGAGGTCACTAGATGTAGTTGGTTTGAGTCCATATTTGGAATGAGTTCTACTTAGTCACCTTAACCATAAAATACACAATAAACTTTACACAACCTTACTCTTTGGATTCCATTCCATCTTCTTCTCTCTATCTTTCTTCTCATTTTCCACCTCATTGTTAGTTTCATGATTATTCTATATTTTGGCTGATGCATTATTTTTCCTTGGTAAATTATTGTGGGTAAGCTTTTAACCCTTATTCCATGTGTCATTCCTAGAGCCTATGGACTCTTTGGTTTGTGGGTTTGTTAGGGCATAAAAGGAATGAGCCTGCTTTGGGGAGGATCCACTAACATTCCTTTATGGAGCAATTGTTAAATTATTTTTCTTAAACATTTCTTACAATCAACCATTTCTCATTTCATCCCCATCCATGACATCCATTTTATTGGTGTCACTATTGTTATTTTTCCCATCTTTCTTGTTCCTTCTATTTTTTCCAACCTATTGCTACTGGAGGTTTGCTCTTAGTCGTGGGGACCCTGTCACAAATTTTTCCATTCTACTACTTGTTTTACCCCTACACCTCAGGTAGTCACTAGTAATAAACCTCTAACCTAGTATTTGCCATAACCACAACTTAGCCAATGCGCTTTATATTGAGGCAAGGTATTAACTGCATTGTGGTTTATCTATCCTTGCTAATTTGTGACTATGTTGTATGTGCAAATGACGATCATACGAATAATGAACTCGGATAGGAGGGAGAACATGGGATGGACTACAGCTAGAGCATTTACAAAAGGAAGAAGTTTGGTCGCATGGCTATGGATAAACAATGGAAGGCACAATCATGACGTTTGCAACAACGCACCTCATCTTCTTTTCTCTCACTCTAAGCTATCAAATAAGAGTCTAGATGTCATGTATGTATAGTGTTCACCATCATGGGTATGAACACCAATGTTTTAATGTGTTGTTGATCCATTCACTAGGCACTTTGAGTCTATCATCCCATTCCACTATCAGTTGTCATTCAGTCAATAATCCCATAACTTTCCAATATTTTGTAAGGAACTTGAGGACAAGTTTTCATTCAGTTGTGGGGGTATGATGAACTGCGATATCGCATCTGTGATATCGGGTCCGTGATATCAGAGCCTACCAAGTGATGTCAGATACCCAATATCGAGACCTATCTCCTTTCCTATAAATAAGAGGAGGGTGCACTTGGTTTGGCAATAGATTAGTTAGACCCTTACCCAAACTCTTGCCTTTTCTCCCTCTCAAAATTAGAATTATTTCTACATGCCCATGGTAGGAGTCATAAAGTTAATGGATCTTTATTCAAGCATTGTGTACCTAAGCACACCTTGTGTACAGTAATAAAGATGAACTTTTTGATAAACCTTTCAGTATTCAGAATAGATTAATTAATGTCAATTACTATTACTTAATTATTTCCTTAGTTAATTAATGTTCTCTCTCTCTCACCCTACAACTCTCCTAAGTAAGCAGACTCAGCACGACCACTTCGAGCATGTGTGTAACACTTGGTAACCCAGTAACGATTAGTGTTTGGTAATCCTAGTAGTGTTGCATTGGTTTAGGATGTGTATGGCAAGTGAGAATGAATGCTAATGTTAGGACTAGTTAAAGCATAGTTGAGTAGTTAAATTAAATTAGTTACTTAGTTATCTCTCTCCTCCCTTTGTAGCACCAAGACATAAAAACATAAAAAACTAGAAAAATCATGTACCTCAAGTTTATTTAACCATATAATCATGCTATACAAGTAAGCTTGGAAAGATAATGATTGACTACCTCGTCCTTGTTCCACAAACGTGCATAAGCACTTAGTCCTTGGAATTCAACCAGATTTGCATGGATGCTTGTATTTATATGATTGAGTGTAGGGATACCTCGCCACTCATCAATTGTTCTATAGACCCATAATGCATACAATAGTTTTTCGTGTCATCTACATTTGCTATTTTTTAACATTTTCTTTAGAAGACTGATGATAATCTTATTACTAGCTTTGGCTTGGACATTTGCTTATGGATAATAAGGTGAGGAATAGGAATGCTTAATGTGTAATTGTTGACAAAAGGCTTACATTTCATTATTGCTGAACTATGGTACATTATCAATGACAATGACTAAAGATAGGCCAAAACGTGATACTATGTTATCTAGGATAAATTTATAGAATTTTTATGAAGTTGTTTTCCTCAAAGGAATAACCTCTATACACTTTTTTAATTACTCAGTTACAGCATTGATAAAGCTATGTCTTGTAGAGGATTTAACAGTTATAAGTCCAGTTATATCAATTTCCCATTATTGAAATGGTCATGTAATCTGTGTGATGTGTAACTCTATTGGTGGCACATGTATTAGGTTGTTGTGCCATTAACAAATGTCACACGTTTTTATCTTCTTCATGTAATCATTTTCCATATAAGGCCAGTAGTATCATAGGCATCTAATCTTAGCATCCATGGCTCTAGGTCCTATATGCCCTCCACATATGCCATTGTGTACTTATTGTAGGACCATATGGGCTTCTTCTTTGCTCAAGTATATTAACAATACATCATCATAGGACCTTTAACATAATATGTTATTGGTCATAATAACATATTTTTTTGATCGTTTAAGTACAACATCCTTTTAAGTAGTCAGATTCTATGGGGATTCACCATGCATGAGGTAGAACTTGATATCATCATACCATTCATGTTAATACATGTTACTTATGGTTACTATAGAAGTGTTTTTAGTATGTTGTATAATGGGATGAGCACATTTTTCTATCATAGAAGGCAGCTTGCTAAATACATCAGCCATCACACTTAATGCTAAGATGGCAATGGCATCAAAAAGTGTATCCTCAGTTCAGGGAATGTGTTTAAGATTGATGTGTGTAAATTGTTGAATAAGAGTTTTGGCTAGCTCACAATATGATTGTAAGTATTTGGCCTTGCAAATGTATACTGTTGGCACATTTAGCCATTTCATGGAACAGCAAAGGTGATATAATATGAATAAGCCATAGAAGATATTCAAAGAAAAAATATATATGATGGTTGAGCCTTATTGACATTTTATACTAGAAGTTTCATGTAGAAAATTAGGAAATGAAGATATAATATTTTCATTTTCAAGAGTTAATATCAAGGAAAGAAAAATTCATCATGCTCCTTTGCAAAGGGAAGGATGAAAAGAGTTGAAAAGCTAAAAGAGCCGATCTCGTTTATGGATGTATCAATGAGAAATATCAAAGTCACTATTGTAAGGTTTGGATAATGTTTTTACTACAAAAAAAAACACAGTTCCAGCCACTGTACGCGTTGGGAGGAAATAGACGAAATTGTTGTAAAGAAATGAAAACAGTCCAGGAGAATGCCGTTATTTTACCGGGATCACGTTGGTACCAAGGCAGGGGAATGCAAGGTTCTCTTTGCCCTGTAATGGCTTTCATTTCACTCAGAATCAACTATTCCTTTTGGCCCTAAATCAGTGACGTCTCTGCTAGTCGCGTAGTGCCAAAAACAAACAAAAAACAATTTTTGCAGGGACATGAATTCAAGGTGGAAGAAGAACTTGCTTAGGCATTGCCACTTCCAAAGCAGAAACCGTTTCCATTTCAAATTTCTTATGCAATTGATCCACCTGCCTCCAATGATGCCAATGTGTCCTGCAACGCGTGCACCGCGTGAAGATTTTTCTGGCCGTTGTAGGGCCGTTCCTAACCTACCTTACCTAATGCCGAATTCTCTGATGCTCAAATCTCTGTTACATTTGCCCTTACCCCTAAAATCTCTGGCAGGAATTAAAAAATGATCTGGAGAAACACAAAAATGCAGGAAGCCCTAAGCAAAATTGGGGAAAAATAAAACAGTTTTAGGCAACCGAAAACCCCATGTCCAGGGCCATATGTCCAATACATCATTTCTATCTCCAGATCTTTCTCCTCCAGCAACCGAATGTACAGAACAACGATGCCAGATGCAACGGTAGAGTCTTCTTCCGCGGTGGTGGTTGCCAACGATTTTTGGCAAGGCGGGATATATTTTTGCGGAAGTATTCAATGGCAGTTCTAGGCCTAGCGCCTTCACATTCGAGCTTGGTGTTTCGAATTTAAATTTTTCTAGCCATTTTCATTTGGGTGCAAGTGCACATAAAATATTTAGGATTAAGGTACCAGCAATATTTATGCTAAGGTAGATATTCTATTGTCGCCTTATTTATAAACTCACTAGGAGCTTCAATAACCATTCTTCAAATTTTAAGTAAAAATGAAAGGCTATTAAAGCTATAATTGTGAACAATTATATGAAATATTGGAATTATTTTTCAAAAGCAATATTTATCTCCTAACTTCCTAACCTCCTAAGTTAATACTTCCTAACTTGTTGGGCAAGTAATCTTCTAATTGGTTGGTCAAGTTACTTGGGAGAGAAGTTAGGTGAGATATTTTTAAATATGTAACTTCCCTACCTATCTTGGAACCCTATAAAAAGGCTTCAAAGGAAGAAAAAGAAAGGAGGGAAGGAAGAATCTCAATTGGAATCTCATTTTTTTAGGACTTTTGGGAGGTCTCATACATCACACTTTTGAGAAGACATTGGGATCACACTTGGGCTCTCACTCGGAGACATACTTGAGATCTTGAGAAGAGCTTTGTAAAGAAATTGTGAACGATTGCTTGCAAGATGGCTTGCTAGAGTAAAGATTTCAACCTCTTTGTCATGGTCCTGTGAGTTATGCATTTCATTTTTTGTTTTGTTTAAATTGTTTAGCTAGTGGTTTAGATAGTATCATCCTTGGCAAGTAATTTTGGGATTTTTAGATTGCTCTTATTGTTCTTGTTGCCCGATAGAAATTTCTATTAAAATTTTGCCATAGAAGTGCTTGTGTTTAAAAGCCTTAAGAGCATTTTAGTAGTAAATTTCGTTATTGTGCAACGTGTGGGAACTGCTATTGGGATTGTTGTAAGAGAGCCTCTGTTTGTAGTCACGCCGTTGAACAATTCAGTAGTCGAGAGGGTTCAGAAAATCTTTGGTATTTTGATGGGACCAGAATAGCTTCTTTTTATCTTTAAAGTGAATTCCCGTGGTATTTCAATCAGAAATTGTCAAGTCTTTTAAAGGTTCTGTTTGAATGCAATCGTTGACATCTATTATCTAGTCAAAATGGAGTCTCGTACGTGGTAGTTTACGCAGCAATTTTTGGTAGCATAGTAGGATTGTCTTGAAGATATTGCTTGTTTGAGCCTTGGAAGTTTGAACAATTCGTAGATATTGAATTTGGGATAGCTTTATTGCGAAGTGTTTACTCGTGTCATTTTACCTTGTTTAAATATTTGAGGTCTACACAAATCTGCTTTCTTTTCTTTTCTGCTTATTTCCATCGAATCTTGCTCTATTTCTAGTTTTCTTGTGGAACTATCTCTTTCTCTGGGGAAAATTAGGAGTAGATTGCGGAGTTGTGCTCAAATGTTTTTGCAAAATTTTATTTGTTACAAGTAGGTATTATAAGGACCGCGTAGACTAGGCAGTTGAACAAAATAGGAAATTTTCAAGAACTCACAGTACTTGGCAAAGTTGGCTGAATCTCTTTAAAGTAAGTCATTTGTAGTTTACACACAACGCAATTGTTACATTTCTCACAACCGCACGCCGCAACAGCACACACACATACTCACATTAACTACTGAGTTTATTTGGAGGTATCTGGGCCTTGGTGTTGCCAGACACCAACAGGCACCTAAATCCTGTTCGAGGACACTCGTTGGCGGTCGCATCCCAAACGGTCACCAACAGTTCTTTTGGCGCTAGAAGGAGGGCTGAAAATTAACATTATATAAATTTGAATTAGTTTTAAAAATAATTATTTGTTAGTTACAAACTACATTATTTATTTTAATTTTACTTGTGATGAGCGGTGGAGTATCCAACACCAAACCATACAAGATACGAGTGTTCACACACAATCCTAGTTTATTTTTTTGGACAAGGAAATGTAACTATGTAAGTAATTGGTTAGAGTTTGTGATTGTTGTCTTCCCATGTGAGCAAGTAAAATCGATGCGTATGGTTTAACTCACAATGAGGCATATGATATTAATCTTATGTTGGCCATATTTCTCCTACAAAACATTAAGTAAATGAGAAGGTAGTAGTTTCTAAATCTAAGTAATAGTAAACAAAATCTAATATAGCCTATAAGATGACCAGTTGGTCATGACCTTCCATTCACACCTTAGACTTCATGTAACTACTACTACTGGGATCACCAAGTACCACATTATTGGGTTTACCAAGTGATAGTACTACTAGGTTACCAAGTTGTTACACTTAAGTGTTCGAGATCAATTGTACTCATTTCTCTTAACAACAAGAATAGTAAAATGCATAAAAATTAAATCAATAACTAGAGAAAATAGTAAACATTTAGCCAAGTATAAGCAATAAAATTATTCTAAGTGTAAACAATAAAGACTAAGCAATGCTACAATGATGTGAAGTAAACTTGATATTTATTTTTATGCATAAAATGTATCCAAGTACATTCCACTCAAATAAATACTTTGTTCAATTACTAAACATCATGTTGTGGGCATACACTCCTAAGTGCTAAGTGCAAAAATTGAGAAAACATACTGACATAATTTTGCTGTGTTAAATGAAACTATGTGTGGATTGTGCACCTAAGTGTTACATTTATGGGCCCACACACATCCATGATATCAGATATGCAACACTGTATCTTATGCCCTAATATTAAGGATTCGATATCACAGCTTTGATATCATATACCCAATATCGTGGCCGATGAAAAAAAACCTTGATTTATCCTTCCCCCATGACTAACTGAAAACTTGTCCTTGAGTTTAAAAAAATGAGGATGGAATTCCTTACAAAATTGTGAGATAGATTTACATGACACTAACTCATATATACATGACTCTCTAATGCTATAGTGCAGTGTACAAACATGACACATTTCATGATATGAAAAATTTACAAAAAAAACAAAAATTAGTAGAGCTGGATATAACTTTAAGTTGTTCTAACTGGCAATGGCTCTTCCATTGGTTACTTCCCCTTATCATCAAGCTTTTGAAATTTGTATCGGCTTAGGAGCACCTGAAGCATTTCTTCTTCCATTCTAGGATTGTGGACCATCCATGTTGATGAACCAATGTTTGATGGAATCGACACATCCCATGGACATGGCAACTATGGAAACATGTGGTTTGCTTTAACATACCAAGCTTTAAATTTCCTCCTTTCTTCCTCAAATTATTTGGCCTTTTCTCTTAATTCATGATAATCTAATGGTCTTTTGGCTAGGTTTTCCACCTCATCTTTCTACCCATGTTAGCCATTCTTTACTACTTCTAATTCTAAGTCTGCTACTTGGAGTTTCTACAAACCATCTTTACAATCTGCAAACTCTCTCTCATATAGTGCATTGGTGGCTGCTACTTGTTATTTAAACTCATTTTCTAGCCTGCCTACTATCAACATGGCTAAGTTAGCGTAATGAAGATTAGCTAACCCCATGTACTCTTTCAAGTCCTCAATTTGTAGGTCTTTATTTTTCACTTCCGCCTAGTGGACAAGAGCATAGGTATCCAATATGGATTTCCAACTAGGATTCTACATTGATATGAAACTAATTTTGGCCTTTGCCATCTATATTTCTTTCTTGTTAATTTTTTTATACATGTCCACCTAATCTCAGAAGTGTTCCTTAAGCCTTTCATGTTTCTTTGTCTCGTTTTTCCACACACTAATTTCAATGGATGATTTTTATCAAATGGTATGTATCTCCTTCATAGAGAGGGTTTTATTTTCTCTTGTGAGATGGCTCATGTCATAGTTGACCCTCACTAGTTATTCACTTAACTAGTGGATGCTCTCTTCTAGAATGTTTTTCTATTTTTCCACTATGGTCAATCTTAAGTTGTCAGCAATAAGTTTTTTTTTTCTTCTTGAACTATGGTAAGTGTCTTCACATGTGCATATGTTTGTTCTTCAGCTATAGAAGCATTCCATACCACTTTCTCCTTATCATCTTTCAATTATTTATTCCACTCACTCAATCTACTAATCTTCTCTATTCTAAATTGCTTGATCTAGTCAAGTGCAACAAATTGTAAAGGATCTCTCCTTTTAACTCTTAAGGTTACAAGCTCTTCTTGTAGTTTTAGAACTTCTGCTTCTTCATGCTCTACCCTAGTCTCAACCATGACCAATTTTCCTTTGGTATCTATGAGTTTAGATTGTACTACAATGACATCACTGGGGATGTCAAAAAGTGTTGTCATTACTTATCCTATCTACAGTTGCCTATTAAGCACATCCTTATGAACAGCAAGAGTCATTGACGTTTTAACTAATATTTGAGAATCTTTGGCTCTAGTTACATCCATTGATGGTACAAAATATACATTGAATGATTCTTTAATATGATTGGTAATCACCTTTTCTGCTCCTACTACATCCTAGTGTTACATTACCACAACTATGGATTCTTCTTTAGTCTCTAGCACCACTTGGAACAATGCAACATTTTCAAAGATCTATTATGATCATACCTCTCCTCTTGACTACAATGACATCTATCCACTTTCTAGATCGACTAAAACTATGGGTCTAATGGCACTATTGATAACTTTGTACAAATTAGTCTCTTCCTTGGTTCCCCAACTAATTGTTTCTACAATCTACTATAGATGGTTGATCGACAATCTATAGTCTTATAGTGGTGGTGGTGTAACTTATTATTCTTATTGCCCTTGTTATTGTTGATGTTTTTGTTGGCTACTAGGCCCTACTTCTTATTGTTGCTTTTGCTCCTATTCTTGCTCTTACTCCTCACCATGGCATTTTCTTGGTGGTGCTGATTTGAGCAACTTAGTATATGAAGCATTTTGAACACTCTTGGGCACATCATTGGCTTATCCTAGGATTTTGGCTCACTTGCACAACTTCCTAATAAGGCAAGGGAATGTAAGTTTTGGCTTCCTTACCTTTCTTTCTTTAAATCACCTTTGTATTTCCATAAAATAGATTTGTTTAAAGTTGGCATTGTACTTGCCCAATAGAATTGCACTTCCCCTAGCCTCATAAGTTGATAGTAGATTGAGTCCTTTTATTGGGAATAGATGATAAGTGCCAATTTTAAAGTATATTCTCTCATCCATAGTTAGTTCATTGTAGCCTTTATCTTATTTACCATAAGCTCGTTTCAACCATAACTTTCGAGTTTTAGGATCAGATCGAGTGGATAGGTGTGATACTTGTGCCCCTTCATTGGTTATGTTCAAAGTTTCTATAATTGCCTTGATTGAAAATGACACTGAGATTTCTCCAATGTTGATAGTACTACCCTCTTCCTTATTGTGCCAAAATTGATAACTTTCTCCAAGGTACCATTCACCATTCTATGATAGGATAGGCCATAACAGTGATGCTTGGAGTTGCATCCATACCAATTCAGGAATAAATTTCATAAATGGGTAAAAGTTCATTTCCATGAATACTACAGTCAGGATGGATCTTTCTTGAATTACATGAAGATATTCTTGTGACAACACAAGGCATTGTCCTTCGACTCATGGTTCATTTGCCTCTCCTTGGACTAATTGTACTATAGCAAGAGTGTCTTGATGAATGCTAAATTATTGTCCTTCCTACTACTTGTGCTTTGGTTCTTGGCCTCCATTTTGGCCTCTACCTTAGCCTTTATAATCATTTAGCAAGAAGCACAAGAAAATGCATGGTTCATAAAGGTTGGTTCTTGGCTCAAGCAAATGCATGTTTCATGAAGACTAGATGGAAAAAATTGATTCCTTTGGATGTTTGGAAGGGTTTAAGGTAGCTTAGAGGGTTTGAATGATGAAAATATGCTTATTTTTATCAAAAATCTATCATTGGAAGCTTATAGAGAAGGAATCTCGAGCTATGAAATTTCATAAGTTGGGTAAGAAGGGTAATGAATTCATATTTATAGAATGGAAAGTGTAAGTGATATGGGAAGTTTTTATTAATATTTGGAAGGTTCAAGATAATGTGGAATTACTTAGCAGGTGATGAGTGGCAAGGTACCCCTACACTCAACCATACGAATACGAGCGTACACGCGCGATCCAGTCGAACTCCGTAGACTAAATGCCTTAACGCCACAAGAAACACTTGGGGTTAATC
>MNCI01027806.1:203064-214381 GCA_015680685.1 Gnetum montanum | reverse complement strand
CGGCACATGCAGGTCGCGTCTCATCAGCAGGTATAAGATACAATAGTTATACAAGTGGATCCTTCCCAAAGTAGGCTCTAGCCCTTAATGCCCTTGTATAACCACATCTAAAAGTTTCCTTAAACACCTAAGGAGTTGAATGTAACACATACCTATTTAGCAAAACATACATTTTAGTACCACCAATTTAGAAAATGACACTATGTTACACAAGATCACAAGTTATGACCATTCAAACAGTGAGATGAGATGGATGTAGAAGGGATTGTAGAAATCAGGACGTGAGGTGTCTTACCATAGGCATAATAATTTCTTGTGTTTTATAGTGGTTAAAGTAATCATTAGCCTTTCTATCCAAGATATAAACCAAGTCCAAACCACATTCCAATGGCATCACATCATTTCATCTCTTCATATTACAATCATAAGATTATCAATGTTACAAGGGGTATTGTTACTTAGCGTATTGTCCAAGGAAGGAGTTTTATTTGTAGAACTTTATTTTTATTTTTAGATTTCTAAGAAGCCAGCTACCTTCAAGCATGGATAATATGTCTTTCTGGTGGGATCCCAAAAAATTTATTTTGTGCTCCTTTTATTTTTGAACTCTGTCAACCTTTGAAGGTAGCACTTATTTTACTCTTACATCCATTTTTTCTTAGATCTACAAGGATATAATACAACCATAGTAACATAATATAACTTACAATAATAATCCAAAAAGAATCCACAAGTCTCCTTGATGTCACATCCTTTACATTCCCACTTGGTTCCTCACTTTTCTATCTAGTCACAAGTTTATTCTTAGTTGTATGATAGAAAAGAATATCATTATGGCCATGATAAGAACCTCTTATTAATGGAATGGATGGATGGATGATTTGGGCTCATTGTGCAAATAATCAATCCCTTATCACTTGATGACATAGAGAAATCTTTACCTTATTAGACTACATCTTGACTTTATTCAATGTGTCTTATTAACAATCAAAATTATTTACAAATGGTTTGAAAAAAAAAATATAAAAGAAATGAAAAAGATAGTAAAAATTATGAAAAAGTGTAAAGAATGAAAAATGTTAAAAGAATTGAAAAATGTAAAAGAACATGAAAAATTGAAGAAATGGAAAAGTATAAAAGAATAAGAAAATGTCAAAGAATGTAAAAAATTAAAAGAAAATGAAAAATTTATTAAGGTACCTACAACTCTAAATTAAAACCCTCACGACTATTGCTAAAATCAAGTAAACAAAAGATAGAACAAGTAGAAGACTGGTGGGTAGGTTGGGTAGACTCTTTTGAATATTCGTAGTATGGTTTGACTTGTTAGATATTAACAAGGATAAGTCTATGTGGGCTATATGGGTGGTGAATGTGTAAGGCACTGAATGGATAAGTGGTGTGCATAATGTATGGTCCCTCCCAAAGTGTCTAAAATTTAGCATTTTAGGGTAAATGACTAGGATTATAATAAAGGACTTTATCACCTAGTTGTATAGTTACATTTCTTATCCATGAATCATGCCTAAGTTTGGATTAATTCTTGTGGAATTTACTACCCATAAGTTCTACTTGCCAATTCTCATCTAAAAGATTCAAATTCATTAAATGTTCCTTTGATGCTAAACTCAAATCAAGGTCAAGTTCATTGGCAATAGCTAAAGTGTGAAGCTCTACCTGGATTGGAAGCATTGAAAATTTTCCATAGACTAACTCATATGAGGTGTACCCTATAGGTAGGTTTTAGGATGTCCTATAGGTTCATAGAGCATCATTTAATTTCATACTCCAATCTTGTCTAAATCTGCTAACCGTCCTAGTGAGTATTCTAGTCATTTCAGAGTTAGTGACTTCAACTTGAACATTTTCTTGGGGATGGTATGGTGCTATCAATTTATGGTTAACCCCAAGTTGTTACATGAGTTTCTTAAAAGTAGCACCAGTGAAGTGGGTTCCATTATTAGATATTAGCATTCTAGGTACTCCAAATTGGTTCAGCACATGTTGTTGAAAAAACTTCGCAATTCTTTTTCCTGTACAATCTTTTACTACTGCTACCTCTATCCATTTTGTGCAATAATCCACAGTCACAATAATATACACTTTTCCATTTGACATTAGTTGAATGGGCCCCATAAAATCAATTCCCCAAATATCAAAAGGCCTCAGCGACTATATCCAGCATTGTGGTCCTTCATATTTGGCTATAATTCCTTGATCCCTTTGGCAACATTCGCAAGATTGTGCAAACATGTGGACATCTCTGAATAGAGTAGGTCAAAAGTAGCTTGCCATCAGTAGTTTAAGTATCATTCTACACATTGCATAGTGGCCACTAGATGGACCTTCATGGACATCTTGTAAAGCTCTTTGTTGGTCATGATCTAGCACACACCATTTAACAAGCCCATCCACATAGATCTTGTACAGATTGCCATTGATTTCCATGTACTGTTTGGATTTATGAAGGAATTGTTCTCATTACTTTCTACTTCATTCAATAGGAAGCTCTTGTGTTGTGAGATGAGTCAGGTAATCTATGGTCCATGGCTTTCCTATTGAATCTATAGCCTTTACCATTTTAGTTAACTAGTCCTTGTTGGGAAACTAATTTGATAAAGGTTCCACTTGGTTGTCTAAATGCCATATCAACCTTGATAAATGATCAACCACTACATTTTCTATTTCTTTCCTATCAATCATTGTAATGTCAAACTCTTGGAGAATCAGAAGCCATCTTATCACTCTAGGACTAACTATTAGCTTATTCATTAGAAATCAAATAGTACTATGATTAGTGTTGACATAAACTTGGTAACCAAGCACATAATGGTGAAACTTTTTAATCACATACATCACGATCATTAGCTCCTTTCAATTATGGTATAATTTAGTTATGCTCCTATGATGTTTTTGCTAGCATAGTGTATGCAATATGGTCTCTTTTAATCATCAAGCTGTGTTAGTACTACACCAAGCACATAATTGGAAGCATCAATCATGATGTGAAAAGGTCTTAACTAATCTGGAGTTTGGAGGATTAGGATTTCAACTAACTTTTGCATTAGAGTTTCAAATGCCTTTTTGCATGACTCAGTCCACTCAAAGGGTGCATCCTTCTTTGTAAGTTCTACAAGTGGTTTGGCTATTTTTGAGAAATTTTCAATGAATCTCATATAGTATCTTGTATGGCCCAAAAAGGATCTTACATATTTTACTAACTGTGGCCATTAATTGATGTTTTGGATGACTCTAATTTTTTTGGGATCTACCTCTATACCCTTTTGGAAGATTTTGTGTCCCAGCACTATGCCTTCCTAGACCATAAGATGGCTCTTCTACTAGTTGAGCTTTAGCTTGATTTCAACACATCATTTGAGTACCTACTCTAGTCGATCTAGTGCTTATCTAAAGTCTAGCCTATACATGGAAAATCATCCATAAAAATTTCAACACCATTGCCTATTTGTTTTTGGAAGATACTTAAGACTAGTTTTTGGAAGATACTTAAGACTAGTCTCTGCAAGGTTGCTTGTGCATTGCAAATGCCAAAAGGCATCTATCTGTAAGCAAATGTTCTCCATGGACTAGTGAACGTGGTGCTCTCTTAGTGTTCAAGTGCAATGCAGATTTGATTGTATTTTTTGTACCCATCCAGAAAACTATAATACTCATGTCTTGAAATTGTGTCCAAGACGTGTTCAAGAAATAACAATGGGAAATGATCCTCAAACATGGCTAAATTATACACCTAAAAGTTAATGCAAACACACCATTTGCCTTCCTTCTTTGGATCGATCACCAAAGGACTTACCCATTTACTATTCAGAATTGGATAAATGAATTTTTCCTTCAGAGACTTTTCCAACTCTTGCTTGAATACCTTCTTAAGTTTATGATTAAGCCTTCATTGAGGTTGGCATTTTGGTTTGACTACAAGATCAGTGTAGATCCAATGTTAACAAATTTGTGGATTAATTCCTCTGATCTCATCATAAGACCACGTGAATGTGATAGGCCATCTATTGAGCACTCCTAGTAGTTTTTATTTTTGCTCTTTATCTAGGTTAGTGTTGATAATCACCAACTTCTTGTTGTTTATATATGCATATTCTAACATTGTCATTAGGGCCATTAATTCTAGTGGTTTTAGTTCCATTGTTTCTAGGATTTCCAAGTGTCCCCAGTCTGTTTCTTCCTTTTGATTGTTTTGAGGGTAACAATTTCTTTTCCTTAGTTGTTCTAACTTATCTATTTCTAAAACATAGGTACTAATGATTTGTTCTTCTAGTTCCATTGTACTTATCGGATTTCATTTCTTCATTGGTAATTAGCCATTGGGTGCCCTCTGGTTGGATGGTTGTTACATACAAATAATTTTGCACACATCTTGTTTCCACACATTTATTGCATGCCTTAGTCTCTTTTCGTTTAATGGCACAAATTCTTTGCGAGCAATTGTGCCCATGATCATTGTATAAGATACATGGATCCCTTCATTTATGTATGATTCTAGCTTCATCTTCCTTAGAAATTTCCAAGGACAAATCATGAATTCCAAGTTTAGCATCCGTGGTGCTAAGCCAAGCTCTTCTTATGATAATTGGAACTTCTCCATTGTTTTTCCCCACGTGAATGACTAGAAAATTAGTAGGATAAGACCAACCACTGATGGTAGTAATCACATCATCCACCTATCCTAATATAATTGTGATTGACTGATTTACAAGCTCTAAACAGATGTTACTTTTCTTTAGTGGTGGGAGGTTCTAGGCCTAGTACATGTCTTAAGGTATCAGATTTACTCTAGACCTAGAATTTAATAAATACTTAGATGGTTCTTATTCTGCTATTTAGAGATAAATCAAGGGACTTCTTGGATCAGTTCTTTTTTGTGAAAGATCCCTTGCCTTGATCGAATGAGTTACTATTTATGTGAGCATGACAGTTATGATGTTTGACCTTAATGAAGTCAGAATCTTACTACATTGAGAAGAACTAGATGTGGATGGGGTGGAATTAATCATGTTTCCCATCTGCTAAGTCTTTTCTACACTCATTCTAAAGACCGATCATTTCCTAATTTGAGACTCATAAGTAACCCTTCTCTCATGTGTATTGACTGCACTTATAGTGTTCTTTAGTTGGATTTTTGATGGCTAGTCCCTTTGCATAATAGAAGATGCCAATGGTGGCATACGATTCAAGTGTTGAGTAGAAGATCTAACTATTGGTGGATGCACATATGAGTTGGAATCAATCCTTGGCAACATCGATCTGAGGTATTTTACTAAATAGTACTATGAAGTTTGAACAATTGCATGATTAGGAAATATTGGATGTTGGATAAAATATCCATATGGATCAAGCTATCAATATGGATATTGCTAGTGAGGTGGTGGCATAGCCCACGATTGAGACTATTGCCACTATTGATGATATTGCTCTTGTGGCTATGATAAAGCTCCACTAGGATAGTACATTGGTTCTATCAATAGTTACCTTGAGCATAAGATAATTATTTAGGCATTTGTTTTTGAACAAATTTGAGATTAAGTGCATTTGCCCCGATTTCTTGTAGATGTGCAATGATTGGACAACATCCCTTAGGATGTTTGTATTGACACACATTGAAACCTTCATCCCTTAGGATGTTTGTGGAGTTGGTGTCTAAGGACTCAACCACTAAAGCAACTTTTCCTTTGCATCTAAGTTTTTTCTTCCTTATTTTTTCTTTGCTTCTTCCTAATTCTTATTCAGTTAGTTCATCCAATATCTTTAATGCAATTGTAAATTTTTCATTAATAGAATCCCACATTTTCTCTACTTGAGCTACAATGTTTCTTACAAACTTCTAGATTTGTAGAGTCTTTTGCTAGATGACATCATCCAAGGTTTCATCCTCTTATTTGTCACATATTCGTACATCCCTCTTTTGGATTGATGGATCTCTATTGTACTCTTTAGTTGATTTCTTTTATCTGAGTTCTCCTTCCTCTTTTGCCACTTGGTTGATTAGTCTTTGAATACGATGGATGATCATTTCTGATAGTCTTCCTTGGGCACACATCCAAAGGGTCTCTCTAGTTTTGCTTCTCAGCCCATCTATAATGTTCCTAAGTTGTTCCTTTGATAACAATCTATGGCCTAGACATCTATGTAATAGTGAATAATATCTACCCATTGTCACATCAAGGGTTTCGTGAGTCCCTTGTTTTCAACCCTAGATTTGTTTTCTTAGATTTGACACCCATGAATAGGTTTGATATTTTTCATTAAATATTTTAAGCATGGTACTCTAGCATCTAATGGATTCTAGTTCCAATAACTTGTACCAACTTTCCACTTCCTTTACAAGTATTCTAGGAAATAGCCTCAATTTTTGCCAATCACTCTCTATGTTTTGAAGGGAATAGGCATCATGACATGCTTGAAGGTGATGTTGTGGATCAGCATTGTAGCCACCTTCAAATCTTGGCATATTATTCATGTCTAGCCATTTGATTTGACTATTCCTTATATGCCTAGTTGGTATATAGACAACTTCCTGAATATTGATCATACTCTACATTGTCATAAGGGGTTCATCATCATGATTGGGTTTGTATGCTCTGTTGTAGTGATGACCCCTTCTATGCTCATGCCTCTCTTGATCCTCTCTTTTGTCTCTTCATCTTCTTTGTTCATACTCTTCATATTCTAAATCATAGTACCTTGAATATCGATCATGATGACCATGAGTTTTCCTTTCTTCCCTATCAAAGTCCTAGTACTTGTGTTGTCTTCTGTCAAAGTCCTTTGATGATCGCGATGAGGCTAATGACGTAGCAGGAGAACAGTGCCAGCTAGTTCTTCTTTCATGAATCTTGTATGTTTCACTATAAGATTTAGTAGGAATCCTTAGCCTAGAGTCATGCTTATATCTTGAGTTAGTAGCCTCCCCCTTGTGTGTCATTGCTAGAATAGAATGAAGTTGGGCTTTGATAGGTTCCTCTAGTCTGATGATAGGTGTTTTTGACAACTCCTCATGGTTCTAGTGGAGTTGTTCTAAAATGAATTGGTCAGCATCAAGTTCTTCTAGGACAATAGAAGTGTTGGCCTGCTTCCCTTTGCTATGTATATATTTGATCTCCATGGCATCATCTCTCCTCATATGCTCCTTTGTGGGTTCATAGGGTCTTGTCATGTGCTAGGTCACATGATACCCTTCATAGATCTGGTCCAAATGCATTCCCCTTAGAGTAGTTTTTAGCAAGTTCAATGTTGCAGGTTTTGGAGGTAGGTCTATATTTCCTTGCATGTCTTTCCACCTCATTTGATTATCCTGATAGAAGATGAAAGTGAAGTATGGATGGTAAGGATTAGTGTGAGCATAATTCATTCTTATCTACATTGGCATTCCCCATTCTTCTTCATCAATAATTCTAACATTGCTCCTTGTCTCCTTGGTAGGTGATTATTGATCTTTGTGTGAAGCCATATTTTATAGTTTTTAGATGATTTGTGTTAGAAATGTGCTTTACTTATAGTTGTTAGGTTTGACTTTAATTTTCAAATACAACAAACTTTGAAAAATCAATTACTTAGCATAACATTGATGTGTCCTCGACAATGACACCAAGGATGAGTAGTGGAATATCCAACACCCAACCATACGAGATACGAGTGTGCATGCACAATCTCGGTCAAATTTCGTGGACAAGGGAATGTAACTATGCAAGTAATTTGTTAGAGTTCATGATCGCTATCTTCCCACATGAGCTAGTAAAATCGATGTGTATGGTTTAACTCACGGTGAGGCATATGATAATGATGTTGTGTTGGCCACATTTCTCCTAGAAAACATGAAGTAAATGAGAAGTTAAGGTAGTAGTTTCTAAATCTAAGCAACAGTAAATAAAATCTAATCTAGCCTATGTAACGAGTAGTTGATCTTAACCTTCCGTTCACACCTTGGACTTTATGTAACTACTACAAGGATTACCAAGTACCACACTACTAGGTGTACCAAGTGATAGTACTACTAGGTTACCAAGCAGTTATACTTAAGTATTCAAGATCAATNGCTGCCGTGCGTAATGGAGCGTAAGCTTGTCCTTAGATAAAATTTGTCTTTAACTGTCCCTGAACTCATTACGCTCATCACGCTGCCGTGCGTGATAGAGCGTAAACTTGTCCTTTGAAGAAATTCGCCTTTAACTGTCTCTGAACTTATTACGCTCGTCACGCTGCCGTGCGTGATAGAGCGTAAACTTGCCCTTAGACAAATTCGAGGTGCGTTCTCGCTCAAATTACAAATCTTCGCCTGAGGCCGATCCGTAATTTTCACGGTGTTTCAAATTGTACTCATTCTGCTTAACAATAGGAATAGTAAAATGTATAAAAAATAAATCAATGACTAGAGAAAATAGTAAGCATTTAGCTAAGTAAAAGCAATAATTATTCTAAGTGTAAATAATAAAGACTAAGTGATGTTGCAATAATGTGAAGTAATCTCAATCTTTATTTCTATGCATGAAACATGTCCAAGTACATTCCCCTCGAATAAAAACTCCATTCAATTACTAATCACACTACAAGCATACACTCCTAAGTGCTAAGTGCTAAAATTGAGAAAACAAACTGATATAATTTCGCTAAGTGTAAAATGAAACTGTGTGTGGATGGTGCACCTAAGTGTTGTATTTATAGGCCCACACACATCTGCAATATTGGATACGCAACATCATATCTTATGCCCCAAGATCGGGGATCCGATATTGGATACCCGATATCGTGGTTGATGAAAAAAAAAACTTGATTTATCAACTTGCTTATATTTTGTTTATATTTATTCATACAATAAAGGGATAAGGAGATGAAAAAAAAAGAGTTTGAAAGGTAGAGCATTAGTGAAAGATGAAAATTTAAAAGAAGAAGAAACCATAATGCATCAAAGAAAAGAAAGAGAAAAGATATCAACGATAAAGAATTGCAATTCCAAGACTTCTATATTCCTAATTTACATTCTTCTAAAAAGCTCCTACTATTATCTCTCCCATTTTCATTCTTCTTCACCCTGGTATGCTATTCATTCTACTTTATTCTTATTATTTGAAAGAAAGGCATTTAATCCCTCTTCAAAATACCCTTGTTATCTACATAGATTTTGAGAGGCCAATGATGGTGTTGTAATTCAATACATACATTCTTTAAAGATTTTCTCCATTAAAGAAGTCTTGCACAAACTATTTTAAATTAGAGGCTTGTATAGGCTTATGTATAGTTCAAATAGTTGATGACTTGTTAGGGATTTTACATAAGCTTACCTTAAAATGAGTTCTTTTATTAATAATTTGTTTGACAGAATATTCATATACATTTTTATAAAGCATTTATTTTTTTAATTTCACTAAGGAAGAATTATCAACCTTGAGTTACTTCTTTAAAATTTTCAAAACTCATAAAAATCATACGAAAAAGATGTATACCTTTCTTGAAGATATAATAAGGCATTTTTACTTCCATGTTTATATATTGTTTTAATATATAATTTTGACACAAGTGGTCTCTTTTTATTATTATTCTTTTCCACCTAAGGTGAATGTTCATGATTAGCTTAGAGGGATAACATTACTTTCAAGCAGCTCCTTTTCTCCATCTTCAAAGTTAATTCTTTGCTCCCCAACAAAAAAGAAATCATCCACCAATGAAGACATGGGAGGTGGATCATTTTGCATCTCTTGTACGATATGTGATAGGGTTGTGGGTTGTTGTAAGCATTCAAATCATTTATGAAAGACATCCAATGTTAAAAAATTAACAATTTCGACAAGTTAACTTTGAAGTTGATTCCTTGTACCCAAAAAAACAAATCTCAAGTTAACTTTGAAGTTGATTCCTTGTACCCAAAAAACAAATCCATTAATTAAGATGTGCGCGGTGGATTACTTTGCATCTGTTGATAAGCATATGATATGTGATAAGGTTGTGCGTTGTTATAGGCATTCAAATCATTTATGAAATATATCCAATGTAACAGTTTTGTCAAGGTAACTTTGAAGTTAATTCCTTGCACCAATATACATACATATATATATATTAAATAAATAAGATGTGAAAGGTGGATCATTTTGCATCTCTCAATAAGCATACCAGGGGTGTCGATTATTATAGGCATTCAAATCATTTAGGAAAGCCATCCAATGTCCAAAAAAATAAGTCTTGCAAGTTGAAAGTCATATCAATACCATTTGTTTCTCTTCTCTGGGCCATTTAAGCAAAATGAACATGTATGGTGGACATGCAAACAATCACAACATGTATGGGGCTCCTATGCATATGAAGATGTTGTGCACGCATTATGCCATTAACCATGTGTTTTTTTTTTTTTTTTCATGTTATACACCATCGCACAATGTAAAATCAAAGCTGTGCTCGAAATGACTGTAAAGTATGTACGTTATATTTTGAATTGAATGATAGAATGATCCGGTTAAAATTTGCCACGCGTATGAAACAGAACCACGCAGAGCCATATAAAATCCTTCAAGTACATGCACGGTTTGAGTACAGAACGACGCAGAGCCATATAAAATCCTTCATGTACATGCACGGTTTGAGTACGTGATTTTTGGCTCAGTAATCCGCATCGCACGCCGGCATCATAGTCTGAGGTGTTGAGTAAGCCACCGCGCACAGCATCGCACACCAGAGCCACAGCGGATGCATCTGCGATAATGCAATAATTGCTGAAAAAACTTGGTACACTGCGAATATGAATATGCACGCTCTGTTTTTACATTTTCTTGGAAAAGGAAATGGTACAAAACGGTGTCCATCTGACATTGGGGTTAATTTCCCGTCAAAATCCTAGGCTGCGCCATGACCCACAAGCTATGCATCAAAAAATCCGATTCGTGGAAGCGAGGAATCGAGGATTTGTGATTCTAAACGTGTCGGGTACGTGTGCCTAAAAAAAAGTGGGGACGGGTTCGTAGCCGGGGGGACATGAAAGAGAAAATTTAAATATATTAGTTTTTTAAAAAAATTAAATCTCATATATCATATAAAAACCATTGTAGAATATAGAACAAGTACAATGTAAATTCAAAATATTGTTAATGCTTAAAAATTGCTTAAATGAAACATTAAGTATTGAGTCTCATGTGTATTATAAAATATTTTAGCATTATCATATATATATATGATAATGTTACAAAATTATCTCTCTTTAAATCACAAAAGAGTTTCTTGCCAAAGCTTAGAAATTGTCACATTGTTCAAATTCTAATTTTAGCCTATATTTTCTCCTTGCTCAACTCTAAAGAGTAAATTT
>MNCI01027806.1:128325-200559 GCA_015680685.1 Gnetum montanum | reverse complement strand
AAATAAATATACTTACCAATTGCCCAAATTACTGTGATTAAGGGTATTTATTTTTTCTTTTTCTGCTAACAAAAAGCTTTTAGAAAAATGTCTTAAGAGCTTTAACATTAAAATGTCATTCAATGACAAATCTGAAAATGCAAAACAATAATAGTTAAAATTTTTTTTGAAAATACAAAATAATGATAAATTTAAAAATAACGAAACAAAATTTGAATAAGAAATTAAAAAAAAAATTAACAATCATAAAAAATGTACTTTAGACAACCTATTGTAGGAGGATACACAAAAGGTTCCAATATGCATTAAATCAGAAAGGGAAAAAAATAATTTCGGTGGATAAACAATAGATTGCAGCATACATTAAATCAGAAAATGAAAAAAATAACTTCAGAGGATAAACAAAAATAAGTTGCAGCATATATTAAATCAGAAAGGGAAAAAAATGACTTCAGAGGCTTAAAGGGAGAGCTTATATTACTATAGAATGCCCCCTAATAATGATAATCAAGTCCAGTGCTACATTTTCATAGAAAACTAATACCAAGCATATAAGCCAATAAAGTTTATCAAATTTTAACATCAGGAATCCCTTCCCACCACTATTTTCACATAGCTCTATGTGCTTCTGTGCTGTTAATAATGCTCTCCGCAAGTTCACGACACATTTTGGACTTATGGGCTCGCTTTATAAAGTTGGGATAAGAGATTCAAAGGCGGGTCTTTGGAGTTTTGGAATTTGTTGTTCTGGGTTGAGTTCATGCCTCTTGCATGTTTGACTACAGATGTTGACTAGGGCTTCCTAGAAAGATTTGGGAAAGATATGGTGCTGAAATTTTGTTTTAAGTTTTAACTTTGAACAAGTGTATGCTTCCATTATTCTGTTTGCACTTGCAGAGGGACAGAGGCCTGAAAATAGTTTTCAGTTTTGTAACCTTACGACGTTACCTGAAACCAGAGACGCAACATGAGATGGCCATGGCTCATGAATAAAAATACGAAACCAATCCACTAAAAAAAAATCTTCTCTAAAATCATCTGAATAAACTAAAACGAAAAGTAAAGATCAGGTAAATCTAAGCAAAATAGGCAACTCAATTGATACGAAAATCCACTAAAATCTACTACTAAAGGTGAAACAGGAACGTGTTCTCACGCAAACTGAAAGAGCAAGATGGAAGGGGAAGAAAAGTGGATTTCGTGCTCACGAATCACGATAGAGATGGAGAAAAATGATTTACAGCAATGAGGGAAAGAAGCGGAAAATAACAAGTGAGACAATTCTGATACAAAGGAGATGCTCACTCAATTATGATCATGCAACTTCGAAATGCATACATGCAAAGAGCAAATAAGGTGAGTGCATTCTTACCGAACCAAGAGCAAACGTTTAGCGGAAAAATTGTGCACTAAACTTACAAAGGTAAAGCATGTAGTGCTTGCATTTAAAAAATAGAAGAAATATCATCCAAATTTTTTAAGAACAAAAACTAGAATTAAGGATCGCTCGCAATGCGTGCTTACGCAGACTCAGCAAGCGAGGAGATACTCCGTCCAGATTCCGCTAGAAGGAAACGATCGATGAATAAAAAAGATGAAAACTGAAAAATATAGAATGATAGATGTGTAGCGCATTCTGTAAGGGTAGCAACTCATTTTCTAACACGAAAAGCAAAGACCTCGTCTACTGCATCAACAGATAATTCCGATAAGGCAAGTCTCCTACCCAGTCACCCAAATCAGACTGGGCAGACGAGACCCCTGCATCAGAAGAAATGTTCATCGTCTTCTTGTGCTTGCAGATGAAAAACTGAAGCAAAAAGTTTTAGAGCTGAAAGAGAAATAAAGCGTTTGAAGAGTCTGCAGAACCATCCAAATCTCTATCAATGGCGGAATAGGAAGAGCGTCTATGAATAAAAGGCGGAAGAGGAGGAGCGTCTGTAAATAAAAGGTATTGGACGCGGATGCAATTTGCAGAAACAGGTAAGATTTGATGCAGTAAAAATAGGTAAGATTTTAATCGACAATGAATGTTCTGGTGAGAGTTGAAAAATCGGACGAAAAATTATAATTTAGCTACCCAATGCAGATTTTACACGCTTCTGTACGCCTGAATCCACCGCGAACCGTTCGTGAGATTTTCTTGGGAATCGCGAATCTCCGACGCATAGCCCACAAGCCATGTGAGAATGCGTAGCAGCGCTTTCTAAATTCAAGCGTTTTAATGCCCTGTGGGTGCCCATTCAAGTCTCCACTTGATTCTATATAAATCTGCAGAATCAGCCTGGGTGCAGGTATCAAGCAAAAATGGAGCTGCATCTTTTGCTACTATTGCAGATCTTAGCGGCGGTGGCGGTGGCGGTGGCGCTGAAACTAGTGAACTACGGCCGCAGTCGCAGTCGTGGGCGACGGTGCTACCTGGTGGACTATAGCTGTTACCGTCCGCCCGATGAGCTGAGACTCAACACGGAGGCCGGCATCTACTTCGCAGTCAATCAGCAACCGCTGACGGCAGAGCGCCTGGATCTGCAGTGGCGGATTCACTTGCGCTCAGGCCTGGGCGAGGAAACCTGCGTCTCCAGATTCATCCACGCCGAGAAAACGCACTGCGCTCTCGACGATAACCGCCAGNAAGCCTAACCGCCGTATCCGTGGCCAAGGATTTTCTGTCGTCGTATCCGGAATCGTACGCGCTGGTGCTTGGAACGGAACCCATCAATACCAACTACAACGGCATCTCCCTCAAACGCTGCCTCGTCGACGTACGCCGGAATCTGCGAAGACTGGCTCCCAAAGTTCTGCCGCAGAGCGAGCAGCTCCGTTACGTGTATTTCAACATGCTGCTCCCGCGTCTCCGTGGCCTCCGCAGAGGTGGCGTACATGGATGCCAAGACGCGCCTCCGTCGTGGGGATCGACTGTGGCAGATTTCGCTCGGTGCCGGCTTTGACTGTAACTTCGGCGTGTGGGAGGTGCTCCGGGAGGCCCATCCCGAGGCCTTCAATGTCTGGGATGACGTTATCCATCGCTACCCCTGCGATACCAGGAATCGGTTTTCGGATGAGGATTTGCCGGAAATGATTGGCTTCGTCCAGGCTCTCCAGCGCGGAGAATAGAGTTTAGGGTTAGGGAATGTTGCTGCAGTGTCAGAAATTTAAAACCAGAGCCCAAATGGTTTTTAATAAATCCTAAAGAAACAACCATAGATAAACATCTCTGTAGCTATGTTTATTTTCTTGTTTTTTTTTTCCCCCAAGTTGCACAACTGCAGACTACGGTGGTGGGAAGGTCGTGTGTAGTTTTGGAATCATGTATCGTCTATGTGGTAAGGGTTTAAAATCCAGAGTGTATTGTGTTGTGTCTTGCTGATACTTACCCAAAAAATATTCACGTGTGACATAGATAAAGGATATGGCAATGCTTTCCAATTATCATTACCAATGATTTATATAAAGGATATGGCAATGCTTTCCAATTATCATTACCAATGATTTATATAAAGGATATGGCAATGCTTTCCAATTATCATTACCAATGATTTATTGTAAAGGAAATCGTTGCTTCATCTTTGATCCTGATTTGATCCTGAGTTGACTTGTTGACTCAGCATTAATGTTTTATTAAAAATTAAAATATAAGATGAAATAAATGAAATGAAACTTTATTAGACAAATATTATATTTTCATGAAAATTAAAGATAGACTCTACAAATTGACCAAGCACTAATGAAGCATCAAAAACAAATATAATAAATCTTTTTTTAAAAAAAAGATAAATAAACAAATATAATAATAATTTTGTACGTTGTATGTAGCTAAGTTCTATAACATACTTATTTACCAATGCTTAATTTGGTATCACTTATCCAAGCTCTACCTTTGGATTAGGGTTAGAACTTTAAAGTATCTTGAAAACATTCATTATACTATAAAAGATATATTCGATAAGTATATGAAACTGAATTGCTTTTTATTACGTCTAAAGACCTTTATATGTAAAATGGTTTACAGTATGGCTTTGCTCTTCAAAATATGGCCAAAATTTTCACTAAGTTATCCAAGTCTTTGAGTTTTTTTTTATTCAATTTTTAGTCCTACTAAAGATTTTTTCCAAGTTTTTAATCATTAATCATTACAGAATCATGGAGGCATTAACTCATCCATGAGTTCTTGAAGGTTCAAATCATTGTAAAAGAAATGTTCAGTTCAATTTATAGAGTCATTATTAGTTTACTAGTTCAACTGAAGTATATTAAATGTTGGAACATGTTACTAGTTTTTGGATAATTGCATGGCTAATATTTAAAGCAGTCAAATAGCCATGCTTTATGCTATTTGTTATAGTAACTGAAAACATCGGTGGCTAGAAACACCGAGAGGTTTTCGGGTGCACAGCCTAACCCCAAATCCGCGAGAGGGCAGTGTTAGAGAAAACGAAAACAGGGTGCCCTCAATGGTTTGGTCAATCAAACAGGGACTTAATCAGTGTACAATAACCCTTTTGCAAACAATAAAAGAAAACGTAATGTGCACAACAGTAGAAACGTGCTAAAGTACGTAATCGGACAATGAACACGATTTAATGCTTAACAATGCCAAATAAATGCTGTGATCAACCAAAAAGAGAGTTTGAATAGAAAGATACACCGTCCTGAAAAAGGGTACAGGTATATAAAGTGTATAATAGGCATAGTAGGAGCAGAATCACAGCCTCGGTGGTGTCGAGCTGTGAAATATGGTACTCACTGTGATAAACTGTGCCTCCTGGGTTGGTGGTCACAATATACCATGTGATGTAGTTGTGCCTCTCTGTCGATGTAATGTGCTCTGGGTATTGTTCTTCCATGAAGCTAAGTGAAAAAATGCTAAAATGCCAAATGCCAAAATGGAAATGCCAACTGCTTTGCCGATGAAGAAATTCAAGTCTTCCCTCTTTCTCCTCTTCTCTTTTTTTAAAGAGGGCGTAGAGGTATTTATAGGGCTAGGGTTAGCCCAAAATGTGAATCTGGCACCACGTGGTAGTGCAACAGGTAACAACGTGTAACAACAAGTAACAGCGTGTAACAGTGTGTAACAGCGTAGTGTAACAGGGCGCTACGCTACGCATTGTAGCAGGGTGCTACGCTAGCAGTGTAGCAAGGTGCTACACTATGCTAAGCTATGCAGCGTAGCAGCACGTAACAATGCGTAACACTTAGCCATATTTGCAGTTGTGATGTTGAGATTCGAAATTTTGTGGTATTTCAATGACCCCTCTTTGTTGACGTTTGAAGGAGTGGCCCAAGTGACGTCGACAAAGAATTACAAAACACCATAGTAGACATATCACCAATGTCATTTGTCAGCACAGGATAGAATGTTTTTTTACCATGCTCAAGAGTGTTATGAGAATAAGGTTATGTTAAGGGATAAGGGGTATAGGCAATGCTAGGGAGATGAAATTTAAATGGTGGAAACAAAATGCAAACAGTGGATCATGATGTAAGATGCAAATTTAGCATGGTTGATAGTGACCATGGCATGAAGTAGCTTGCTCCTGAAATGTTGACCTTTTGTTGGAGTGTTTATGAGAGTGTCAAAGTTCATCCAAGGATGGGCCAATTGTGAAGTTATAGCATTGTTACTTCTTCTTTTTTTTCTAAGGCGAACCTTCTTTGGGTTCGACTTACTGCTGAATGTTAGCTGCAAGTTGGCCATCAAGAAGATGGGCTTTGTTTTGATGCATCACATTGCATCTATAGGATAGATGTTTCCTCCCAAGGATGATTCATGTTACATCAACCATGGGTTCTATAGTTGATGTGAAGGGAATGCCATGTGTGTCATAGTGCATATGCATCAGAGGAGTGTGAAATCGTGAGTATGGGGAGTATGAGAGGATATTGGGACGAATGAAATGGATGTGCATAGGTTGTAACAGGGATGAGGGGAATGTGCACTCTTGAGTGGCTCAACTAGTCTAGTCATGCACATCAAAGTAACGTGATAACTTGCCGCTACGATGAAATTTACTTTTGCACAACCATCTCCAAGGCTTCGTCCTGCAAACACAACTCAGAGAGGACAAGAAAACCACAAAACGTGAAATGCAAGTGCAAATGCCAAATGTGAAGATGTTGCAAGTGTTGGATGCGAAGATGCTGTGAAAGTGTCAAATGCTATGCTAGTTGCAAGTGCTTAGGAAACTAGTGAAGGTGCCAAGGCAATGATGCTGCAAGTGTTCTGAATGCCACACTAATGGCAAGTGCTCCAAAAAAATCACTAGAATGGTGGGAGGCGATGATGCTGTGAGTGCTCCCATGACAATGGCAAATGTTTGGATCAGATCAGCTACATGCCAGTTTAAAGTCCTGGCAAACCATGATGTGCTAGTTTATAGTCCTAGCAGACTGTTGGATGCTAGTTTAATGTCGTAGCAGGCAGTTGATGTTGTGTCAATTTAACGTCATGACCCAAGGACAAGCTGTGCCAGTTTATAGTCATAGCGGACTGTCTGTGCTAGTTTATAGTCATAGCGGACTGGTGCTTACCTTGCTTATGCAAGGTGCGATGTTGCATGTGTAGTCATGTTGTGCGCTTGTGAGATCTTGCAAAAAGTCAACTAGAAAGAAAACAACATCAAGCGATACCTATTGTAAATAGAGTTAAAATGTATGAATGAAAGAAAAGCAATGCAAAAAGTGATAGTTTTAGGCCGTTCCAGGCTGTAGGCTAGTTTAAGGCCTTTTCAGGCCATGTGTTTTTGTAGTTTTACATTTTCAGATGTAATGCGTAAGCTAAAGGGATGGATGCATAAAAAAGTAAAACAAATATGTGAACAAAATGAAATGCCTAATCTAAGTAACTAGGAAACATGTAAATGCATAGGCTAGTGCGATGTAAATGAAAGCCAAAAATGCATGGGAAGTGGAGGCAAAGGGTAGGCAAGCATTTAGCACAGTTTTGGCCAAGGGAAGGTATTGGTCATGTAATTACTTCCTAACTAGGCACGGATTAGGGAGTGTGCAAGGGTTAGGATCCTCTGGGAGGCTATTGGCTGCAACCACTCATTCGGGTGTTTTAGCCTTAGGCGCTGCATTGGTTGTTATAGGTGTACCAACAAGAAACTCTTTTTCTAAAACTTGTGCCATGTCTATGTTGTGGATAATCGAAGAGGAAGCATTATCACCATGAATGATAACTTGACCACCTTCGTATGGAAGGTGGATTTCTTGGTGGATGGGAGACAAGATGGCACGTAGTTGGGCTAGCCAAGGCCTGCCTAGAATCATGTTGAAACTTGGCATCTCCTCTATGAAAGTAAAATCTGCACTAGTGGGGAATTTCTCTCTTGCCACAAAGGCTAATTTGATTATACCACTGACTGTGGCACATGATCCATTGAAAGATTTTAGACACGTGGTTTTGGTTGGCTTGATTTGATCTGCCAGGTCTAGCTTGTCGATGAAAGAGTACAAGACTACATTTGTTGCTGCACCATCATCAACATGCACTCTACGTATGGTACATTGTCCAACACAAATGCTAATGGATAGTGGAGATGTGGTAACCTCCCCTCGTTTAGGGTTAACTTTGACTGCATTATTGTAGAACACTAGAGATGTTGAACCCAATTCTTGCGATGCAGGGGGAAACATTGTTGCACGAATGGATGCCTCATTTGTAGGTACGTCCTTTGTAACAGGAATGGAGGCCAATATTTTGGCCAATGCTTAGCAGTGAGTAGATGAAGTGATGACCAAGTCATACAAACTCAACGTTGTGTTCTTTTGTTTAAGCATTTGTTTCACTTGGGTTAGTGTACTTGCAAAGTCCTTGTCATTAGCTGTTGTGTTGGCTTTGACTTCCTCCATGTGGCTTGAGAGACAGATCTCTCGGGAGGGGGACTTGGGCTTGGTTTGCTTGGCCTACTTGAGGGTAGGGGCCCCAGTGTTTAGTTGTTGTTTGCTGGTTGTGGCCTTTGCTTCAGCCATGGGGGTTGTGAGATGCTGGTTTGTCCTCTTGTGTTGTCATTTGGTGGGCCTACCTAGGTTGCTAGTGAGTTCAACCCTTAAAGAAGGAGGGATTGAGACATTGCCCACTGTTGGGCTTTGGGTAGGTGAGGGGCCATCACGTTGTGGCACCCTTATGATAATGGGTGGCTTAGGCGGAGTTGTTTTAGGAGTTGTTGTGTGACCAACTCGTTGTGGCACCTTGATAACAAAAGGTTGCTTAGTGGTCGTTGTTGTTGTGTCATGCCAGTTTAACATCTTAGTGGATGGTTGCTGTGGAGCTTTGACCACAAAGGGTGTTGTGGGTGCTCGAGGTGGCACTTTGATAACAAAGGGAAGCCTCTTGCTTGTGGAGGTCGAGGGAATCCGTACCTTGCTGGGAGGCACACGGATCACAAAAGGTTGTTGCATAGGTTTAGACTTACCACCTATGCTAATGGAATTTATGACATAGGAGGCATCATTTGTGTTGCATTGACTCACCGTGTTAGGCACCAGTTGGCCATGTTCTATCATTCTCTACAAGTCATCCTGCAAAGCATGACAATTGTTTGTACTGTGACCTGCCAATTGGTGGTAATGACAGTATTGGTCCAGCTTGAAGTGTTGTGGAATTGGGGGCTCGTTTAGTACTGCTAGAGTAGGGTTCCTTAGTAGTTCATAGTACCTATCATGTCTATGGCGGGTAATTTCCGATACATGTTTGTGTTGGATTTTCCCAACTTTCAAAAGTTTCTCTAGTAGTTTAGAGGGTTACACCGGTAGTGGTGTATACTTTGAGCAATCCTTGCGTTGAAAATTGGATCTTGGAGTAGCCCCTGTCAATGTAGGTGAGTTAGTGCTAGAATTGGTAATTCTGTTAGTTGGGGCTTTGGGCTGCTTAGCTGTTGGGCCCCAGTTGGTTATTTTTGTACTTGTGGCTACATGCTTGTAAATGTGTTGGTTTTTGTAGGTCACATAGGCTGGATCATTGCTAGCTTGTGCTGCGTCCTCTATGCTTTTTGCTTGGGAAAAGGCTTGGCTAAGAGACTTTGGGGCTAGATAATACAGTTTGGACTTAATAAAGTCATTTACTGCACCTTTAAACATGGCCAGTAGATGCGCTTCTGCCAAGGGTCTATGCATTTCACTCAATGCAGCATTCCAACGTTGGAAGAATTTTGGCATGGGCTCTAGAGGCCCCTGTTTAACTTGCATCAGCTGGTCAAGGATTGCTTCAGGCTTTAGGTTGTACTTGAAGCGTGTCACAAACTTGGTTATGAGATCCTCCAAAGACGAGATTGAAGCCTTAGGTAGTGCACGATACTAGTCCAAGGCCTTGCCAGTGAGTGACATTGGAAACACGTGCATGATAGTGTGTGGCCAAGCTTGAAGGAGTAGGCATTTAGATTGAAATGTAACCAAGTGTGCATTAGGGTCCCCTTCACTGTTGTACTTGGTAAATTGAGGCAGTTGGGCCCCAGTTGGGAGAGTTAGAGGTGGTATTGTAGGACTTATGGGATCATCGTGGTAGAAGTCCACCACCTTGATGGTGTTAGAGGAAGCAGCCTTAAGTTGGTTGATCTCCTCCATCAAGCTTTGTATCAACTGGAATGCTTGATCCAAGCTTGGGGATGTGCCAACTAGTTGCATTGGCTAGGCTTGGGTTGGTTGCATAGCATAGGGTAGAATTTTTAGTTGTGGAGTTTGCCAATTTAACATCATAGCAGATGGTTGTTGCCAGTTTAATGTCATAGCAAATGATTGTTAATGTAATGGCTAAGTGATGGGTGAGGTGATTGGAGTGGGCCACACATGGGTGGGTTGGACGAACATAGTAGACACCGATGAGACAGGCGGGATGTAGGATGCCTAAGTTGTTTGGAGTTGGAAGGTGGCCCCTACATGAGCATAATGTTGGGAAAATGCATTAGTTGCTTGCGAGGAAGGCTGAATTGGCATGGTCACTATCTTGGAGGGGATGGGTGGACCAAATCGAGGAGGGGCTGTACTAGGAAGTGGTTGTTGGAAGGCAGTGTGGAGGTGGCTCTTGTGTTTGGAGAAAGCCTCAAACTCATCTTCCTCCCTTTGTGAGGCTTTCTTGTAGGTTGTCCCTTCATCATGTCTGTTTGCACGGATGAGTTGGGACAACAACTGGTGGTAGGGCTTCGTAAGTGGGATTATGTCAAACAAAGAGGGGTTATTGTTGACGATCGTTTGGGACGCGACCACCAATGAGTGTCCTCGAACAGGATTTAGGTGCCTGTTGGTCTCTAGCAACACCAAGGCCCAGATACTTCCAAATAAACTTAGTAGTTAATGTGAGTATGTGTGTGTGCTGTTGCGGCGTGCGGTTGTGTGAAATGTAACGATTGCATTGTATGTAAACTACAAATGACTTACTTTAAAGAGATTCAGCCAACTTTGCCAAGTACTGTGAGTTGTTGAAAGTTTCCTATTTTGTNAGCAGATTTGTGTAGACCTCAAATATTTAAACAAGGTAAAATGACACGAGTAAACACTTCGCAATAAAGCTATTCCAAAGATAGTTATGTTCCCAAAATATCCTAGCTAACTTTTATCCCAAGTAAGGAGGTTACAACTTATCCATTTAGTTAGGAGGAAGTTATGTAGCTAGGAAGTTATATAGTTAGGAGGAATTAATATTTGTAAATATTATAAATATTGCTTTTGTAAGTAATTTATTTATTAAAATAAATCTAATTTAATTTAATACTAAATGTCATTAAGCCCTAATAATTGTTTTCATAAAAATATAATGTAATATCCACCTTGGGGTGTAGATGTTGGTGGTAATAATAGTTAATTTATAAAATAATTTATCTTTTTCTGGAAATAGAAATTTAAATTTGGTGATGGCTCGAAATATGAGTCCGAATGTGAAGGCACTAATCCTATAACTGCCAGCAACTAATTCAAATTATCTTGCCCTGCCGAAAATCGTTACCAACAACTGTCATTAGGGGAGAAGGCTCAACCACCGCGTTAGGAAATGTCGCCCTGTGTCCCTAAGATTCTGCAACCGTTCTAACCTTCGCCTCTCACAAGTGCTCTTCCGATTTTGATGATTATACAGAAATTTTGCAAGGTGTTTTATATCCTTGAGGAGAGCAAATTCGTATATTTTCATTGCCTTCTGTACATAGCGTCCATCTGCGTAAAATTTCTGGCTTATGAAGTTTTCTTCCAACATTTAATACAGATCCTTCAAGCAACGTCACCAGGGATTTTGAGGCATTAGCCACTATTACAAACGGAAACTCAAACTTGTTTATCGCGAGAAACAGGCGCCTGTTCTTCTGAAATCCGTTTTCCGAATGATTTTGAACAAGCCGTAGGTGTCACTGTTGAAATAAAAAACGAGCACGCTGCGCTCTGCCCTTGACTGGCCTAAGTTCTTCCTACACAACCCGTACATGATTACTGCCGAAAATAACAAAAAACCCTCTTAATACAACGCATTCGTGGAAAAGGGCCTCCGTGCGCTCCATGAACTCGGGCTTGCTGTTCTCAGTCTCTGGCGGGCCAGCTGCGGCTGCGTCCGGTGACGCAGATTCGGCCGATGCGTGGACGCGATTCTGAGCAAGTACCAAACAACGTATTCGCCGGTGATGCCCAAAAGCTTAAAACCACGGCATTCAGTTCTGTGTTTCAAATTTTCTATATTTCTGCAATGTTATTCGGGTTCATCTGCAACAGAAACCTTCTCATCCTTTGTTAATTAAATTTACCAAATGAAATTCAAAACCTGTTAATAATCCATTCATTAGATCTTCCGCCCTGCCCTTCTGACTCTTAAGTGAACCTTAATAATCCATTATCCAACATTAGCAGGAGTATGCTTTTTGCGATAAATAATTTCATCTTTGTTTGCTATTCCAATCTTCAATAAAGGCATTTTAATCTTGTTTTCCAAGAAGGCTTCAACATCAAAATTATTTACCAGTGGATGTTTCTCCGAAAATACCCATCAACTCACAATACTAAAGCTGCAAATTTACAACCAGGATTGTGCCAATTTTAAATATAATATTCCAACTGTTCCATGGAATGGCCAAATGTGCCAACAGTTATACTCCTGTCTGTTTCGGTGGACTCATTTGTAGTCCTGTTTTGCCTCTAAATCGAGGTAATCCATTAGTAGTCCTGCTTAGATTTTGGCACAAACAAAATTGTATTGTTCGTGGCTTAATGTGGCATGCTTTGGCTAGATTGTGGTATCAAATGTGTTAGACATCAATGTGAAGGTTGACCTGGATTCATATTCACAAATCAGGTTGTAAGAGTTGCTGTTTGCAGAAAATGACTAACTCTGAAAACATTATCCATCACTACCCTGCAAAGGATTTGGTTTTCGGATGAGGATTTGCCAAAAATGATTGGCTTCGTCCAGGCTCTCCAGCGCGGAGAATGTTCCCCTCTGCCCCGGATGATGGGCAGAATTTGGGCAGAGTTTAGGGTTAAGGAATGTTGCTGCAGTGTCAGAAATTTAAAACCAGAGCCCAAATGGTTTTTAATAAATCCTAAACAAACAACCATAGATAAACATCTCTGTAGCTATGTTTATTTTCTTGTTTTTTTTTTTCTTCTAAGTTGCACAACTGCAGACTACGGTGGTGGGAAGGTCGTGTGTGGTTTTGGAATCATGTGTCGTCTATGTGGTAAGGGTTTAAAATCCACAGAGTGTATTGTGTTGTGTTTTGCTGATACTTACGCACATAGATAAAGGATATGGCAACGCTTTCCAATTATCATTACCAATGATTTATTGCAAAGGAAATCGTTGCTTCATCTTTAATCCTGATTTGATCCTGAGTTGACTTGTTGACTCAGCATTAATGTTTTATTAAAAATTAAAATATAAGATGAAATAAATGAAATGAAACTTTATTAGACAAATATTATATTTTCGTGAAAATTAAAGATAGACTCTGCAAATTGACCAAGCACTAATGGAGCATCAAAAACAAATATAATAAATCTTTTAAAAAAAAAGATAAAATAAACAAATATAATAATAATTTTGTACGTTGTATGTAGCTAAGTTCTATAACATACTTAATTACCAATGCTTAATTTGGTATCACTTATCCAAGCTCTACCTTTGGATTAGGGTTAGAACTTTAAAGTATCTTGAAAACATTCATTATACTATAAAAGATATATTCAATAAGTATATGAAACTGAATTGCTTTTTATTATGTCTAAAGACCTTTATATGTAAAATGGTTTACAGTATGGCTTTGCTCTTCAAAATATGGCCAAAATTTTCACTAAGTTATCCAAGTCTTTGAGTTTTTTTTTTTTATTCAATTTTTAGTCCTACTAAAGATTTTTTCCAAGTTTTTAATCATTAATCATTACAGAATCATGGAGGCATTAACTCATCCATGAGTTCTTGAAGGTTCAAATCATTGTAAAAGAATTGTTCAGTTCAATTTATAGAGTCATTATTAGTTTACTAGTTCACCTGAAGTATATTAAATGTTGGAACATGTTACCTTGTTGGTCCATTTAAGGGCTTAGTTATAGTTTTTGGATAATTGCATGGCTAATATTTAAAGCAATCAAATAGCCATGCTTTATGCTATTTGTCACATGCATTATTTTTGGCTATGGTATGGTTTTTAATTTTAATTGACGTGGTATTCATATGAATGTTTGCAACTCTGTGTACATAGTTGCAGCCAGCTGAAAACCATGTACAATTAAAATTAATAGTCAAAAATCATGGCTTTGTAATGGAAACAATGATAAATTGCATGACAATTTGTAAGTGTGCAACTTGATAAGTCAAATGGCCATGATTGGCTGGAAGAGGATGAAAACTTCTTTAGTCCATCTTTATTACAGCACATGCATTTTTTATGGCCATCATCCATCACGCTTATGTGTCCTTGGCTTGCTTGCTGGAGAGGGTGGACCCAAGAACACATCTTGAAATCATATAAAATATATATTTGGTTACACCTAGGGTAAGTAAAATAGTGGTACACACATAATAGTGGTATGCACTTGAAATAATAAAACAGATGTTACAAGTTCCTATGCTTGCTATAAAATAGTTAAATTTTTTTTTTTTTACAATTTTTTCCTGATATATACATGCTCATATGTGTGATGTGCATAAACATACAAATGCTTTGCGCTTTCCTCATTGCATTAGAAGTGTCCTAAAGAAGTTTATGTGCGCGTATATATAGGCTGGCAATTGCATTAAAAGTATCATAAGGAAGTCTCTAGTAGTTGCGTTAAAAGCTTAGTACACATGCCCTGGCAACTCATTATCATTAAAGCATTCTATAAAAGTTTGCTGGCAATCACATTAAAAACATCGCAAGGAAGTTTGTGTGCACATACATGCATTGACAAGTGCATTAAAAATGTCCCACCAAAATTTGTCGGTGGTAAGGAAGTTTGTGTGCACATGCACATGCATTAGCAATTGCATTAAAAGCATGCTAAAGAAAACTGGCCATATTACAACAATTGTATAACAGTTAAAACAAAAGTTTTTATTGGTTTTTACTTTTTAGCTATCCAATGGTACGTAGCTACGTTGTTGAATGTATATTTAACCTTGATAAAATGAAGTCTATTAAATATCGATACACCAGAACGCAAACCTTTTTGCTTGGTTTCGCGTTTTTCGTTTAGTAAAAACCATCAACAAGCGCATTGCGAACGAATTATTTAGTTCAGATTATACCAAAAGGATTTGTGGAAAACGCAACGACTGCAGTCATGTTTGAAAAGGAAACTGACCATGACAAATCATGCAGGAAGCAGGTAGCATTTACTTGAATAGACTCAACTACGCAGTGTTGGGTCTTGAACGATCAGCAGATTCTATCATCGCAATAGAGAAGTCGCAATACAGGAGATGGGGCATGGGAAGAGGTAGGGCACCGATTTTAGTGGCCCTGCTCGTTTACATGGCCTTCAGTGCCAGTAGCATTTTTGCTAGTGCTTTTTTTTAATAGCACAATCTCAAGCATAGTTTTTTAACTCGGCTGATTTATCCATGCTGATTTATCCATTGGTTGCCTGCTGGAATTAGAAATTTTGCCTGCGAGAGTTGAGTTTGCATGACTTTTATCATTTTTAGAAAGAATCTTATTTTTATAGAAAGAAATCAATAGAATTAGATATCACCCATCCCACATATTTCACGACTATGTACCAACTCCAATTAATGAGATTATGTGCTTTATTTTCTATTCTTCGATTTAGTTTTTACTATTCTTTTCTAAGCCAATGCTGCATCAATTTATTAGCTGAGCAATTCTAAATTATTTCCATCTTTTATCTCTTTCTTTTAATTTCTCATTCACCAACAAGCAGTTCCTATATCTCTGATTGTCAGGATTCCAAACACTTTAGAGACTACCTTAAGATCGTTAATGATGTATTGGTGGATATTGCCACGCTCTATCTTGTGAAAAGGTTCCAAACCTATCTTCATTGAGAATATTTTTGGGTTCATTTTTTATTATTCTGTTTTCAAAAGGTTCATATTTGATTAATGGTGTTTTTATGTTTTCTTGCAGATGCTTGGACATGCATAACATGCCTGATTGTTTCATCAATTCAGTATAATAATTCTCAACAAGTTGTAAATATGTTTTAAAGTTTTAAAAGTTTTGTTGTCGTCTTTGTGCTACATCTGAATTTCACTTTCAGTGAAGTATGTCTCTGTGCAAACACTGCTAGGTGTGCTAGATTGCAAAGATTGTTAACATGTGCTTAAACTGTGAGGATGATTACAAACATTTTTATGCTTTATTCTTGGACTTTCAAGGTTCCACAGCTACTTTTGCATTTACTGTTATTTAAGATTTTTGTGCGATCAATTCTTTGTGTTCGAATCTACTTAAGCTGCTTTGATTGCTTTCCTAATTCCCCAAAACTTGGGACTGCAAGTTGTAAGTATTTTAAAAAGTATTCATGAATATTTTATTTCCTTAATCTACATGTATATTTCATATTTATTTCACAAGATACTAGTTTTATGCTTCTGTGCTTTAGTTGCTAAATTTTAAATGTCAAAGAAAGATTGATTTTGAAGGTGTATTTTGTTACATTAGTATAAATTTTTATTAAAATTATTAAAATTTTATCTTCTAGTTCAATCATATATTTATAATTATTTCATTCCATAAATTCTGTTTCTTAGTAACTATGAGGTACACAGACATCTTACTATGCTACCCAGAACGGTAGAAATAAATTCCAACATCTAAATTGCGACGTAACAAAGTATGTTGGATGTTTTCCTTCTTTTTTTAAATTCGACGGTTGATAATTTTGTTTCGGACAACAAAATTCATCGCTAAGTGTCAATACCGGTAACATGATTAATATCGACCTCGTTTTTTGCTACAGATGTACATGCACAGTTACACAGGTTAGCAAGAACGTCTGAATGGAAAGAAATAAAGAATCCTCACATTCTGCATATAGTAAAGTCGTAGTTGTATTTTGTTCTCTCAAACTAGTCTGTTAAAGACTTTTTAGTAATGTATTACATGTCAAGATACTCCGTCTACGTTCACTGGTACTTCATTGTCAATGAACATATTTCCAAATTTGAATACAGATTACAGAGTTATCTTTGATAAATTGATAATTGATGAGCAACTCTGCTTGTTTCTCCTAAGCCTAAGCGAACAAATCAAAACTGGGAACTGTATGTTTTGTTATTATTGGGAAGCCATAGGAAAGTTTTTCTCAACTTCTCACCTTACCAGAGTGCTTACAGTATTGATCTTTAACCCAGTGTTCCTACCGTGGATTTTGAAAACAAAAGCTTACCCATTTGCATGGTGGTCGTTGCATGAGAAATTGAGAACAAAAAGTATAATTGGGCAGTCCGGCGTATATGCAGACGGGTTTTTTATCTCGAGTATCTCCTTGCTGGCCCAAGTTGAATAAATGGCTGGCGTTCAGACTTCGGAACTAATTTTGCTTAGGGTCCATGCATGTCATGTGATTCACAGAGAGCCAAATCAACGTGGTGGCTCACGGAAAGCAGATTATTTACAGTGATAAAGCAATCTCACATGTCTCTGTTAGTGCTTTACACGCAAGAATCTGTGAAAGTGGGCAAAGATTTTGATGTAAACATGTACCAGTGTAACAGCCTAACAGGCACTGCTGTTGGCACAATTGATGAGCCTACGTTGGTCTTGTGAAAATGTTTCGGACAATTGCTGAGCATGTGCCATGGAATGTTTTTGCAAGGAATACTGACTTGCTATAGCAGTGTGATGGCATGATTAAATAATCGGGTTAAAATCGTGGTAGTATAGGCAAGGGCACTGTATTTTAACTGCTTTTTAGCATTATAAGACTCTAATTTTGGTTTTCCTGGGTAATATCTTGTCTTTTCTGAACCTTGGCTGAAAACAGTAAAATACCATTATGCTTAATGCATATGCTTAGCCGGTGGAAGATACTTGCAAGTTTTGGCGGGCCTGACTCTGAAACCCCCTTAGCCAGTGATCATCCTACTCCTCTTGTGCGTTCTTCTTGACTACTAAATTCCAGTGTTAGAAGGAGAATGCAAGGTTTGCAATAATGCGGAAGTCGTGTGTTCCGTCTTGACCAAATGCCGCGGACAACTGCTTCTGCATGGCACAAAAGGTGCAGCACTTGTTCGTACCCTTTCCAGAAACTGCAATAATATACTTTTATTTTGGGCTCATATTTTGATGAGCTAATTCTACAGAAAAATACATAAAAGCTGGTTTATACAATATAACATACAAGGCTTTGGAAGCCAAATTAAAATTTTAGACCAAACTCATAATGTTACCTAAGACTTCTTCAAAATTGTATAAACATGTAATTGAATGGTGATCGAAATAAAGGATTGAAAGTTGATCTAACATGGATCTTTTGGCCATTTGATGAGTTGTTTTTTTGAGAGAGTTGCATCTTTGAGACCATCGATAGCTCATTCGGGTAATTGTGTTGACTCAAATTTGTGAGTGACATTTTTTTTGAGGGAAGTAAGGAATTAGAGGGTTGTGAAGCCTCATTTGCTACAATTATTGTTAAGTGGTGTGTGTTTGTGAGTGGAGAGGCTAGGTGTTCACTAGATCTTGTGGTTCGTGTTGATGATCTTAGCATTATCTTAGCAAAATAGCTTGGCTACATGTATTTCTTTTTGGCAATTCACCTCTACAAAGAGCTAGATTTTTGTTTATTTATAGTTTTTTGAAATCATCATTGATCATTTTTTCCTTTGTCTTCTTTAGTCCTCTTTTTGGTGACTTTCCTAAAATAGTAATGAAGGACCTTTGTTTATAAGTTCATTGTCTAATCCTTTTTGCACATAAAAATCATCTAAGCTACTATTCTTGTAGCTTATTTGAAATAGAAGCTACCTCAACTCCTAAAGTCTAGATTATATGGTTCATCTCTTCTAGTAACATTTAACATCTATGAAAGCATTCACATCTCTACCATACTAATTTGTTGTTCATGCGTCTTTTGTATCATTGGAAGATAAGATTGCATGCCTATTCGCTATCGTGTAAAATCACCCTTTCAATTTTATTGGTATTCTTTTATCATCTTATGGCTGATGTGTTTAGCTCATAATCATCTTATGGATCTTGTAAGCAATGTTTGAAATACATAAGATTTATCCATGCTTAATTGGATGAATTTCTTAGATATTTAGAGGCTTGATTTGTGCCTATATTTGTACGATGCCTTATTCGAGTGGCATTGTACTTAGACAAATTCCATGAATGACAATAAGATCCAGATTTATTCCTATTCATTGCAGCACTTTGACTTAGAATAGATTTACTTTTAATGCAATTTACTTTTGATGTACTTAATATTTACATTTTCATGCATATTAATCAATTGGCAAAATGAGTATAAACACATATTCACTTGGTAATCCCAACAGTGTGATTGCTTAGTTTGCCTAGTAGCATAACACTTGGTAATTCTAGTAATGAATACGTGAGTTCAGAACATGTATAGCAAGCTAGGAATAGACACTCATTGCCTTTAGACTAGCCTAAAATTTATTTTCTTGTTATTAATTAGTTTAAATAATTAATTTGTAAATTATTATCCAATTAGTTTAAGGGCTGCACAACATCAATAATCATATGTCTCACTTTAAACTAAACCATATGTGACAAAGCTACCACTAGTCCAAGTGAGAAAACAACAACCTGCAATCAATGCTTAACAATTTAGATACCACATTGGTTCCATCCATAGAATTCAATCGGATTACATATGAACACTTGTGATTCATATGGTTGGGTGTAAGAGGTACCCACTGCTCATCAATGTTGAAAAAAAGTATGAATTTTTACTTATTTAACACATGGCCAAAAGAAGAAGTATTAATTTATTTCTTATTATCTTTGTTAATGGCCTTGGCACCATTATTGTAATTGAATCAGTTGTAACTGTTGAAACACTTCTTAGTTCTAGTAGCATATGTATAAATTCATGTAAGGAATCTTGGGAGGAAATAATTTTCACAGGAAAAAAATTGACATTTTATCATTGCTTACTCTTGTAAAAGATAAGTTTATGTTTATTTTGGTATTCTAGTAATAGAAATACTCTATTTCTTTTGTCATTCTAGCATATATATTATTTAGTTCTATGGTGTAGTAATAGAATAAGATATCTTGTTTTCTTAATTGCATTATTATATTCTAATTGTACAACATATATAATGACTTAGCAATAAATCAATTAATCAAGAAATGCTCAAAATATTAACTCATCCTTCTAAGAGGAGATGGTAATAATGGTTATTCCATATATATTAGTGAACTTAAGTTTTAATTTTATATTCAATGATTAGATTGATTTAACGAATACTATTACTCTGCTTTACTACTTTGATAGTTATATCTTTTTGTTATATTTCCTTAATGTTATTGTCCTAATTTTGACTTATGATTTTGACATTGCTATTGGGGAAAAATCACTTTCTTTGGAATCATAGTTTAGCAAATATAAGATGGCCCCAAGACTTAGGACTTTTAGAAAATATAAGAATAATAAGTGAAGGGATGAAAACTAATGATTCAAGAAAACACCTATTGAACATCATTCTCTAGTGGATTCTCAAATTTCTTTGATCTAGTTAAATATAGATTATGATAGTTTAGATAAGGATCTAGAAATCTTAATTATTCAAACTACAAATAGCATAGGAAAATCTTAAGAAAGAATTAGAAGAAAAAGGTATAAACTTGGACTAAGGTATAGCATCAAGAATAACTTACAAGATCATTATATATGAAGACTATGACAGTTCAACATCCTTGTTCTTAGACTATTATCCACATATTGCACTCTCCTGGTAGATTTTGATGTTTTAGAAGAAAGACCTGCTAGTAGGCCTACTATTAATTTAACAATTGTATCCACTTTTCAAGGAATAAAGGATGAAGACCCAATGTTGCACCTTATTCTTTTTTATTCATTTTGTCAAGCAAATCATATAGATACTAATCCTGACTATTTAAGATACTTTCCTTGTTCCCTTAAGACACAAGTAGCTTTATGGTTCTATAAATAGCTAAAAATAACTTAGGAACTTGTTTTTTAAAAAACTACTAGATGTTAGAAATTTATGAAAAACTACAAGATGAAATATTGCAAGTTAAACAAGAAGACAACAAATCTTTCATGAAATGTTTCCAAACAACACTAGGGATGTGTCCAAAACATAATATTCCTTTGAGGAAAATATTAATAGCATTATTAAGAGGATTAAGACCCTCAATATTAAAAGAGGTGGATTTGTTATCATGAGATAATCTCAATAAGAGGTCCCATGGAAATACAAGAAGCTATTGATAAATATTATGCAATGACTCAAGGATAGGATTCAAGGGAAGAGAAGAATAATGATAAAAAAACATGTTAGTGAAGTAATGATAGAAACTCATGAAATGAGTTTTAACAAACTCATTAGTAAGCATGTTCAAATGATTGAGGAATTATCTAACCCAACATTTAATAGATCTTAGTCGTAAATGCTCTCAACAAACTATACATCAAGTACAAAAAGAATAATATGAAAGTATTCAATAGTATAATTATCGTAATAATAATCATTTGGAGGATGCATGCCCATGGATTGCTAAGTTTTGTCCATGGTTGGACATTAATAAAATGGATATGTTATAACAAAATAGGGCTAAACAACCTTACCAAGCACAACCTCTATGAAAAAGGAGGTTATCAACCTCTTAAAAATTATTCAAATAATTTACAAGAGTCTAAATGTCAAAATTATATGAATTAGAAGGCAAAAAATAAAAATGAAGAATTATCCAACAATTAGGAACATATGGAATATAAATGTACAAACTATATAAATAAGAATCAAGGAAAGTTGCCTTCTTAGAGTAAATCAAATCCCAATAATCATAAAATAATTAATATATTCATGAGAGAAGAATATCATCTACTTAATCCTTGTATGACCATTTGTCAATATGAAAACACTTAGACAGGAAACTAAAAAGAAGAATCTAAGATTAGTAAAATTAAAAAAATGACAAAATAATAACAAGGTATCTTAAGCAATGATTAGCCTTTTAAAAGAGGAACATTTCTACAAGTATGATGATCTAGAGATATCCATCATTACATTGACAATTACTAATAAAAAATTCCAAGGATTATGAAACTTAAGAGTTAATATTAGTATTATTACGTATCAAGGGTATGAGAAATTGGGAAAGCCTATTCTTTTTCCATACCATAATAAGGTGATTATGACAAATAAGTCCATTGTAAAACTAGAGGGACTCTTAGAAGACATAGTGAACAAAGTTTAGGGTTTTTCATATCTCATTGATTTAATAGTTATAAAAACTTAATTTACAAATAAATTATATAGAATCATTTTAGGACGGCCATGGATGATAGCAGCCAACTCAATTATTAATCTTTGAATAATGATTATGGAAATAAGTATGGCAAATCTCAAACAACAAGTTAAAAAATTTTCTAACTTAAAGAAGAAAAAAGGCACAATAACAACTATCGAGGTTTTAGAGAAGGAACCTATTAGGCTAGAGTCTCTAAATATTATTAAAAATCAAGAAATTTTAGAATTTACCAAATTCATCCAAAAATCAGAATACATAATACTAGAGTATAATAGAGTAGTTAAAAATTCTATGATTACTCACTCTTAGAAAAAAAATAAAATGGATGTTAAGAAAATGTAAAGATGTATTTGCTTGGACTCATAAAGATATTAAAGGAATTTCATCAAAGATATGTTATCTAAGGATTCATACAAACACCACAACAAAACCTCTAGAGCAAAGATAGAGGAGAGAAAACCATATGATCTAGGAAGTAATTAGAAAAGAAATTGAGAAACTTTTAGAAGTAGGATTTATTTATCCTATCTCAAACTTAGCATGGCTAAGTCCACTAACATTGGCACCCAAAAAGGAAAATAAATAGAGTATGTGTATATTGTAGAATGTTAAACTTTACAACATATAAAGATCATTTTCCTTTATTGTTAGTTGATCAAATTTTGGATAAAATAACTAGATACAAATATTGTTGTTTTTTTCTTAATGGGTACATTGGCTATAATCAAATAGGCATAGCACTTGAAGATTAATATAAAACTACTTTTACATGTCAATGGAGAACATTTGCTTATAAAATAATGCCTTTTGAACTATGTAATGCTTCAATAATCTTTCCAAGATTAGTTTATAGTATTTTTTTAAGATATGAAGAGATTAGTAGAGGATTTCATGGATGATTTTTCTACTGTTGATCATGATTTTAATGATGGTTTAGAAAAAGTTTAAAAAGTACTCATAAGATGTGAGGAACATAATTTTAAGTTTAGTGTAAATATTTGCTATGGTTATGGAAGGAATTGTGTTAGGACATCAAATTTCCAAAGAGGGAATCAAAACTAATTCAGCTAAACTATGAAGCATTGAGAAAATATCCAAACATACTAAATTAAAGAACCTTAGATTCTTTCAAGGACATGTGGGATATTATAAATGATATATAGCTAATTTTAGTAAAATAGTTGTAAAATTAACTAGGTTATTACGAAAGTCTGTTCTTTTTTAATGGGTTAATAAATGTGAAAAAGCATTTAGAACTTTAAAAAGGGCTCTGCTTGAAGAATAGTTTTTATAGGGATAAAACTATCAGAAGCTATGCAATAACTTATGTTAGCAAATAATTTTATAAAGCTTAGGTTAATTATAATCATAGAGAAAGGACTACTAGTAGTCATCCTTACCTTAAAAAAGTTTCATAGTTACATTTTTGGTTACAAAACTTACATACATATAGAACATAGTGTTATTAGGTTTCTAATTAATAAAAAGGAGGCGAACTCTAGAATTATATAATGGTGATGAGGGATGAGATACCCCTTACACTCAACCATATGAATCACAAGTGTTCACGCATGATCTAATTTAATTCCATGGATGGGACTAGTTGTGGCATCTAGTTCATTATGCCTTGATTGCAATTCATTGTCTTCTCACTTGGACTAGTGGTAGCTTTGTAACGTATGGCTTAGTCTAGAGTAAGGCATATGATTCTTAATATTGTTTTGGCTTTATGCTACTCCTAACAATAATAAAGAAATCATTTGTTTAAACTAATTAAAAATGAAAAGTAAAGTCTAAACTAGCCTATAGGTGATGAGTGTCCATTCCGAGCTTGTCATACATGTCTTGAACCCACGTATCCACTACTAGGATTACCAAGCACTATGCTACTAGGCGAACCAAGCAATAATGTTGCTGGGATTACCAAGTGAATACGTGTTTACGCTCAAAATTGGTCATTCTCATTCCACCAATTGATTAACATGCATTGAAACGTAAATATTAACTAAGTACATGAAACGTAAATTGCATGGAAAGTAAATTTAATCTAAGTTAAAGTGTTGCAATGAATAAGAATCAATCTCGATCTTATTGCCATTCATGGAATGTGTCTAGGTACATTGCCACTTGAATAAGATGTCATACAACTTACTCAGATCCACACTACAAGCACTCATTGACTATTCGCTAAGACTACAGAATAGAATTGCAAAATTTTGGCTCCTATATTAACCAAAGAATGCCAATACATGGTAGAAGGATGCGCATTTATAAGTAAAAAAAGACACTACATCGACAAGGCCTCATCAACGCATCATTACGTACGTTGATGGGGCCTAGTTGATGAGGTGTAGTTAACAAGGCTAAGATATTAGAGTCGTCCAAAAATTGATTTTTTTGTTAGATATCCCAACCAATTAATGATTTATCATACCCCCATGACTGAATAAAAACTCATCCTCGAGTTAATAAGATAAAATTGAGCTTTCTTTACAAAAAATTGGAAATGATGGGATTGTTGACTAACCCTATCTATTGACTAATTCTGAGTGCCACATTACAAAATTTTATTTGAGTGGATGCATACAAAATAAAATAATGAAAAAAAGACTAAACAGACTTTGAAGATTACAAAATTTGTAGAGGCCTTTAAGAATCCACTGAAGATGATTCTTCTTGTTGCCACTAGTGGTAGTAGACTTCCAACCTAGATTGTTATGTCGATGCTTCTCTGGTTATGTGCAACATTCTTGAAGGATGGATTAAAATTTCTTCTCATCGTCCCATGAATCTAGTAAACATATGATGCTTGAGCTACTATCTTATATGTGCTACAATTTTTCCATGGCATATCCTTTGTTGTACCTCTCTTAGCTTTGTTTCCATGCTTGGTAAAAGACCTTCTTCCTTAGGCATTTCTTTTAGCATCAACTATAGTCACCAAAGGATCAACATTAGTTTTTGTAAATTTTTCTTAATAATTAACCCCTTTTGGATCCCTTAGTTTTTATTTAAGCATAAGGTGATGACAACATACTATGCCCAAGGCTATGAGGTAACTAAAATCATCAAGTTGTTCACATTATTTTAATTAATTATTATTAGCTACCATGATGTTCAAAAATAGGATGTTAGAAAAATTTCAAAGCAAACATCCTTAGCCCCCATGACTAAGAAGCGTAACTTTGAAAGCACATAAGTATTCAAATAATTGAAACCAAAGGTCTAAATTAGAAAATGGCCAAGAAATATTGATGGATATGGAAATAGAAAAGTAGGAAAAAGTAATGAAATAGATAAGAAGTAGTTCCAAAATCATGCATAAATTCAGAGAAAATATCACTAATGTTCTAGAAGATGTGAAGGTTAGTTCAAAGCCATGACCAACAAAGTTATGCAAGTGGGTCCTCCCCAAAGTAGGCTCCTACCATAATGCCCTTGCATAACTAGTGCTACAAATGTTCGTGGGCACCCAAGAAGTTAAATGTAGACCATGCCTTTATTTCAAACAACACACAACTACCATGGTTAAGATGTTGTACTATACTACACAAAACCAAAAGGCTCATAATTTCATGCAGCAGTGAGGTGAATATTGAGATGAGAAGGGATTGCAAAGATAGGGATGTAAGGTACTTAACCATGTCCACAATAGATTCTTGTGAAAAATATGATTAAAATGATTGGCATACCTATTTTTCCAAGTTCAAACCAAGTCCATACCATGAACAGTAACCTCTTGATGTGTTCCCTCTTTCCTACCACCATGAGTCCACAACCACCTCAAAGAATAATATCACTTTAAAAAGAGAAGAAGGAAGAAAAGGCCTTAGTTAAAGGGGCATCTTCTAGCATGGGTAACATATCTTTCCAACCCCATAATTAGTGCTTGTAGCCCATTATTGTGTCTAAGGGGTGTATTTTGAATTCTCATTATTTTCTCTCTCTCTCTCTTTTTTACTTTTTTATGGGAACCACACCATGCAAAGACTTTTAGCTTCCTATTATTAATTGATGGAGTAATGATACATTCCAAGAGGAGTCATAAACCACATGAAGGAAGTCAAAAAGAGAACTCAACAAGTTCCCTTGAGGTCACACCCTTTGCCATTCTCATTTGTTCATTCCCTCTTTTTTCAAGGTATAATAATCATTGATTAATTTTAGTTTCATGAATGAAAAACAAAAAATTTTCTATGAAAAATACCATTTATTTAAAGAATTGGAAGGATGGATGAGGTGGTCTCATTGCTTTACACAATTACTTACCTAATCATCTTAATAACAAAGCCCAAAAATCCAACACATAACATTGACTTCTACATCATGACTTGGCAATATTCTTAACAAAAACATGAAATATATTCATTAAACATAAAGAGAATGACTTAAGAAAAGAAAAAATTGAAAAGAAAAAAGAAAAAAAATTTAAGAAATGAAAAACATATGAAGACAGAAAATTTTGGAAGAAATAGGAAAATGATAAAAAATTATTTAAAAAAAAGGTGAAAAACACTTATTTGTTCTTGAACCAGGATGGAGCATCTCCCCCATGACTATACTTATGGCTACACATTTGAGAGATTGACTGCATAATCCCCTAGTTATACACCACTAGTTTTTCATCTATCATTGTTACTCATTTAATTAATCATGTGGTAGCACATTTGACATTGATGATAGTCTCGTTTGGACCATTCAAAGATGTATCATCATCTGGACTTAAAGGTGTTTTTGTGTTGAATGATCTAGATCTGTGTGCTTCTTCTTCTTAATTTTTTATTTTAATTCTCAAGTCTTCATGTTTAATATCCTTTTCTGGTGTGTAATCAGAGTGTAAGATATATGTGTCTAAGTCCTCTGTTTGGTCTATTTTCTTAAGTTTATAACTAATAAGAGGATCAATTGCCTCCATGCATCTTTAAAATAATTTTATATTCTCATTTTCAAGCCACTAGATGTCTTCTAGTTTAGTGGCTATTGCATAGACTAGTTTTTGCTCACACACCTACTCCTAAACTTTGTTGTGGGTTGTGTTAATATTTTGAATTTTCAGCCCACAACAACATCCTTTACTATTAGTGGTGATGCATGGATTCTTTTGTCTCTCCACAATTCTAGATTCATTATTTTTGTTAAGTGTTGAGGTAATGATGAATGTTGACCTTTGCATAAGGTCAAAGGACATTGGTTGTGAAAGGAAGGGTGTTGCACTTGATTGGCATTGTGCTGGTTTAGATGAGTTAGTAAGTCCACGAGTGTTGTGCTTATGTGTGGGAACCATTCTAAATAAAGGACATTTTCAAGATTGTGGTGAAGATCTACTAGCATTATCATTTTAAAGTATGTTCACAGCACAAGTGGCATTCTCTCATTGGTGTCATCATGTTGAACCTTCTTGTGTTGTTGGTGGTGATATATGATGAAGGGAAGTATGAGAATATTGAGGATATGATGAAGGGTGAGAGGTGTGAGGTGGTGATCCTTCAGAAGATGTTGTGTCACAATGATATTCAAGAGAGTGGCAGTAGCAATTTGAAATAGAGGATGTAAAACTAGTTGGAGAAACAAGTTGTTGAACATAATATCCATATGATTTCAACTAGTAGTAAGGGTAGGGCTAGCTTGGTGATGGCTTCCCCTAAGACTCTAGTTTTTGCCACTATAGTTGATGATGGTGTTGAGGCTAGTAATAAGTCCTCCTAATATAGTATGATTGGTTGTAGGATTGGCAATGACTACCTTGTGAGAAAGGTAATTTTTTAGGCATTTGCTTTTTTACAAACTTAGGATTCAATGCAAAAGCCCTATACTCATGTAGATTTAACATGATTGGACAATAGTCCTTTATATGGTCATATAAGTAAATGTCATATCCATCATCTTCTTATGTGGTTGAGTCTATAGCCTCTTCTTCTACATCCATTTTTCCTATTTGTCAATAAGTGTTCCTAGTTGTTTCTTGGTTCTTCTTTCTCTATTTATTGTGATCATCGAATCCGTTTTGTGTTACCTTCTCCTCTACAGTTTCTATAAAAGTTATAGTGTTTTCATTTATCCACTTTGACATCCTATCTAGCTTTGCTTGGAGTTCATCAAGAGGTTGTTGCAATGACAAGGTTTGTTATGAAATCACCTCATCGAGAGCTACCTCTTTTTTCTTATCATAGATATGGACCCTCCTCTTTTGAAGAGTTTGATCCTAGTGATATTTCTCAACATTCTCTCATTTACATAGCTCTCATTCTTCTTTTTCCACACTTGATTAGCTTTTGGATCTAATGGGTTCCTAGTGCGTATAATTGACCTTGAGCATACATCTCCAAGGTCTCTCTCATTTGACTACAAAGCCCATCTATGATGTAAAAAAGTAGCTCCTCTTGAGAGAAACCATAGCCTATGCATCTATTTAGTAGAGAATAATATCTATCTAGGGCCATATCCAAGCATTCATGTTGCTCTTTTTTCCATCCTTGGATTTTTTTTCTTAGGTTGGAAACCCTCACATAGGTTTGGTATTTCTCATTGAAAAGTTCTAGCATTGGGAACCACCAATTAATTGAATTTGGTTTCAATGATCTATACCACACTTCAACTTTTTCTACTAATGCCCTATGAAAGAGCTTAAGCTTTTAACACCCACTTTCAATGTTTTCTAAGACACAAGCATCATGGAAAACTTGTAAATGATGTTATGAATTAGAATCATAGCCTCCCACAAATTTAGGGATGCCATTCATATCAAGCCTTTTGATGCAACTTTCCTTGCGATGCTTGTGGGGTATTTTAATTGCCTCTATGATCTACATTATGTTCTTAGTGGCCAACAAGGGTTCACCATCATCAAATACATCATGGTGAAAATTTTTATTTCTATTTGTCTAATTGTCACAATTTTATCTATGTTCATTTTGATGTCCTTGATTTTGCCCTTGGTTTCGATTTCTATTTTTATTTCGATCCCATAGTGGATCTTTATCTCTATACCTATGTTCATCTTCGTTAGAACTAGATGTTAAAGAGAAAGAGAAAGATGAGGAACTAGGAGAATTTTCATGGCTTCTATAATGTTCCTCATGGTCCCTTGGTTCATCTTTTTTAGGTTTTTAGGAGGTCCTAGGCTTTGAGGCCTCCCTTGGTTTAGGAATTACTTTATCTCCTCTAGGTTTTTTTTGCCTTAGGTGAATGTAATTCTTAAGTGTAATCAGGGTGATCATGAACATATGAAATTTTTGCATGAGGTTGGTCAATCCAATTTTCTTCAATATATATCTCATTAGTTTTCCACTGAATGTTTTCTTCATACAATGCATGATTGCTTTCTTGTGAAAGAGACATTATTGTTAGTTAATGATGTGTGTGATTTAATATTTTCTAAAAGATAAATCATTAATGCATTTATAGTGATCATGTATAATATAACTAATCTAAATAACTAACATCATCCCCAACAATGATGCCAATGATGAGCGACAAGATACCCCCTACACCCAACCATATGAATCATGAGCGTTCACACACAATCAAGTCAAATTCTGTGGATGAAACTAGTTGTGGCATCTAAATCATTATGTCTTAATCGTAGTTTGTTGTCTTTCCACTTGGACTAGTAGTAGCTTTATCACATATGATTTAGTCCAAAGTGAGACATATGATTCTTGATTTTGTTTCGACCTTATGCTAATCCTAACAATAATAAAGAAATTATTTGCTTAAACTAATTAACAATGGAAAGTAAAGTCTAAACTAACCTACAAGTGATGAGTGTCCATTCCTAGCTTCTTGTACATGTCTTGAACCCATGTATCCACTAATAGAATTACCAAATGCTATGCTACCAAGCGAACCAAGAAATAATGCTACTAAGATTACTAAGCAAATACATGAAATGTAAATTGCATGGAAAGTAAATTTAATATAAGTCAAAGTGTTGCAATGAATAAGAATCAATCTCAATCTTATTGTCATTCATGGAATGTGTCCAAGTACATTGCCACTTGAATAATACACCCTACAACTGACTCAGATCCACACTGCAGGCACCCACTAACTATTCTCTAAGACTACGGAATAAAACTGCAAGAGTTTGGATATTTTATTAACCAAAGAATGCCAATACATGATGGAAAGATGTGTATTTATAGGTGAAAATAGACACTACACTAACGAGGCCCCATTAAGGCATCATTGCATGCGTTAATGGGGCCAAGATATTAGAGCTATTCAAAAATTGACTTTTTGTTAGATATCCAAGGTAACTAATGATTCATCAAATGGATTCTTATTTTACAAAAATATGACTTAAAATTTTATAGATAAAAATGTAATTGAAAATGTAATTATAGATCATTTTTCTAGATTAAAATTAACAAAATAATAAGATTTTTACCCTCTAAAAGAAGAGTTCCCAAATAAGTATCTATACAAAAATTCCTAGAAAAAAAAACTATTTCAAAGATTTGACCCATGAACAAAAATGATATTTTCTATGCAATGCTGAAAGCTACTTTGGTACATAAAGGAATAATTTTCAAACATTGTAGAAAAAATATTATGCAATGATATATACTTGAATCTAATCAAAAGGAAATAATACAAGCAACCTAGGAAGAAGAAAGAGAAGGCTATTATGATGGCTGACGAACTATCATAAAAATTCTCATCATGGGTTATTATTGGCCTAGCTTGTTTAAAGACTATCATAACTATGTTAACTATTGTGATCCTTGCCAAAGGAAGAAACGTCTAACAAATTATTATAAAATGCCCCAGCAGTGAATCTAAGTTATGAACCCTTCAAATTATGGGAATCAACTTTATAAAACTAATTACCCCAAAAAGCTTAGAAAAGAAATATATTATAGTAGTAGCTGATTCCTAACTAAATGGGTAGAAGATAAATCCATAATAGATTGTTCATAAAAAACTATATCAAATTTCCTCATAAAATATATTATCCATCAATATGGTACTCATAAGATATTGATTTTTAATTAAGGATTCATTTTACTCAACAAGTATTTGAAACCCTATTAAATAAATATGACATTGAACATAGAATGGAAACAACATATCATCCAGAGACTAATGGACAAGCAAAGTTTCTAAATAGGAAAATTAACAAAATTCTAACTAAATTAATTAATTTCTTCCTATGCCATACTGATCTAGTGCTAATTGTTCTTTGTAGAGACTTCAATACAAAAGTTGGAAATAGTGTTTGTCAATTTTTAAAATATGAATGTGTAAAAGAATCCTTAGAAGATGAATCCAATTTAAATAAGATGTTTTCATCAATTTAATATGAAATCCCATCAACCAATGCATATTTTGCTTACTTTGAATCTTCAATAGATAAATCAAATCCTAGAATTTAGAAACAGATCATGTTAATGAATAGTACTCATCAAAAACCACAATTTAGTAATTACTCTACTATGAGTAATGAAGATGGGTCAACAAAATTCCTCATTGAAACCCTAAATTATATTTGGTATGATGTTTGATTTTTCCAAGTTAACAAGTTACTAAAGTTAATTTCTAAAGAAGAAGTTGAGAAAAAGCAAGATCAAGCCCTTTCATCCTGAATAAGACCATCCAATCATACATCACTTACAAAAAAACTACAATTACTTCCATTGATTTTGAAGGTTGATCAACCTTACTTTTATTTTATAATTTTCATGATTTTCTTTATTTTTCTAATATATATTTTAATTAGATAAGTAAAAAATCTAAGGTAATGCAAGTTGAGAATAAGAATTAACCCTATCTTCATTTGGATGATCAAATATGAGTTGCAGCTTGTGTGACCTTAATTAGGACTAGTGATTGATGGTTGGTAGATCTTTTCACATATATCTAGCTTGTAGAATAAAAAAACCTTTAAGATATACAACTTCAACCCCAATGGAGAAATCAAAGTATGTGAACAAAGGAGCATAAACAGAGCACTGGAGCTGAAAAAAGATAGTGAACATGGACTCTTTCAAGGATGAATAAAACCTTGGGGGGTGTAAAATGTAATGTTTTCATTCTTAAATGGAGCCTCTTCATAAAAAATGTTATCATTATAATGACAAGATCTTAAAAATGAGTTTTAATTAAGACTCAAAAAAGCATGTTATAATAACCAACATGTTTCTTGAGGTGACTTTTGAGGGTTTAACCTAAGGTATTTATACTTATGGATTAAAGGTCGTATTGGCATGAAGTTGTAGAGCTGGTAAAAATGAGTAACAAGTGCTGGCCCAAGATAATAAGACTAATCATCCCTTCTAGTCGATGATAGGTCTAACCATGGTGGCAATGTTGAATTGCCTCTAAAGGATAAATGTTGAAGAAAGAAAACCCCAAGAAACATTTTTAAAGCATAATCTAAATACACTATTTCATATCAATAAAACATTCTTCTCTTTTTCCTTCTGCATTTTCCCTATCCCTCTTCTCTACCCTTACAACAAGGCACATTACCAAAGGTACAAATAAATAACAAAGGTTGGTCATGGTAGAGTAATGAAATCGATTCATTTTAGCACAACTAAAAAAAGTATGTTTAAGCTATGATTGAAAGGATTAAGAAGAGATTAAATGATGAAGTGTTAATGTACATCTTATCTTTTAATGTTAACATGAATGTGTGTGTGTGTGTGTGTATGAAGATTTAAATTATAAGCATCAATTAAAAAAAAACCTCAAATTCAAAAAACTATGCATTTCAAAATTATCTCATCTTCAACATCCTCCATAAAAAAACATGATAAATTCTCATTCATAATCAATATAAGTCTACTATAAAAATCCAGGTATGTGAATCAAGTTAATATACATCTATTTATGAAATAGTAATTATAATTCTAAATAACATATAATCTCATTTTGTGTTATGAACATCTTTATGATACCAAATGTACTTCATGCTCTTTTTAGCCTGAAATATTTGTACATAAAACAAAAATATCAACTACCATTGACTCAGTAACCTTGGCACCATCTTCTAGTTGAATCAAGGATAGGTCCCATGGAGGCTAAGTAGAGCATGGCAACCTACAAAATGATTAATGCAAAGCATATTCAAACATAAAACCATTACAACATGCCAAAATCCAATGCCGTAGAATAATCAATGCAAAGAAAATCCAAACACAAAACCATTACAAACATCCAAGATCATCTATCAACAAAGAACTAAGAATTCAAAAACATGCCAAAAACTGCATGCCAAATAGTTATCCAACAAGTATAGGATCAATCCATTTTACCATCGCAATAGTGCAAAACCATCATTCATTCACTCCACACATCAACCAAACAAACAAGAAGGCTAGCACACACCATACTTAGTGTCACTATGTATTAAGTTTTTATAAATACTTTTTAGTTTCAAATTAATATTTTCAACAATATATCAAATTACCATATGCATGGATTTGTTGCTGGTCTCAATGAATCAAGGTGGTTCTAATGGATTCCCATCAAAGCTCCTAAACATGTCGATGCTAGAGGTGTCCATGTGAATACCCACCTCTAACATTCTAAAAGAACCAACCAAACAAGAATAATGAACCGTGGATGATCCTCTTTTGCCAAATGGGACCTACAACAAGAGCCACACTGATGCATTGACAATGGGGATCAATCATAAAAAAATCAACTCCAAAAAGACTCATCTCCAACCAACCACAAACTTGATGTTAGCTCCATTATTTAAACATACAACAAACAAACAAGCCATGACATCATCCAACCATCTCATAATCATTAAAAGATGGCAAACCAACATTGATGATAGAGGGACTCAACATCATTTTTACATAAGCTAACAAAAGAACCATCTATTTAACATGTCAGCAAAATCCAAGATTTTAAAATCTAACATGTTCCACAAAAATTTTAAAATCAACCATCTAATATGTCCGAAAATATTCAATGGTCCAAGAATTCAACAAAATCCAATTTAAAAAATTCAAATCTTACAAAATTTCAACACCCAATCATATGATCAAGCACAACAAAATATAAGTCCCAAATGTCCAAAGATTCACAATCAATTAAAAAGCATATCTAGAAACAACTTCAAAAGGGAATAGATACACTAAGGATTAGAAATTAATACACATCTTCCAACAACTTCATTAGAATTCAATCTCAAACTATGATTTATAGAATATTAAGCAAACTGAATAGCCACAAATGAAACTCCCATAACTCACATCCCTATGAATTTTCTCATAATTAATGATTCAACTAAAAACTAATATCCATATTTAGTTACTATAAAAATATTTAAACAATTATAGATGCATAGCAATAAACATGTGTCCAACATTATAAGTAATCAAAAACAAAAACAAAATAAGTGACTAACAATAAGTCTCATATAACTCTATCAAATGATTATCATTTTAACTAAACCAATATTTACTTGAATCTCACTTCACACTTACTCATTATGAAATGTAATGAATGTTGATCATATTATCACAACACAAATAGAAATTTAAGGCAAGGCTTAAAAGTTTATATTATTCAAATTAGAAAAAATCTAGAGTACAAGAAGAGAAGTAGCTAAGAAATGCTTAGATGCAAAAAGCTTCAAAGATGCTACTAGCATAGTGCATCTTTTTCGTTCTCTCACACATGATGCCTCTAAGCTTGCCATGAACCATATTTATAGTAAAGGAGACTACCTCTACACACTTCTAATGGATAACAACTCAAGCTCCACTATCAAGATAGTGGACGATAACATAAACTCCGCTTCAAAGAGATAAAATGAGAATCTTATCTTTAAGGTGTAAAAGTGGTCAACACACAAAAGAAAATTAATAATATAACTACTTTTTATAATGGTGGACAAGACAAGAAATATTAAGCATCTCTTAGGGAGTCGTAATTTCCATGTGAATCCACCTCATCATCAACAAGAGATTCTCAAATACAAGCGTTAGGAGGAGATCCTAGAGCACCAAGGACATAATGATAGTTCTCATATCCTCTATTTTGTTTCACATCTACAATTCTAGGATCCAACATTTTGAGATTTAGATTTTTAAGAAAAATACAAAGCTCTAAATAATATTGCTAGATGTCATAGGTATTTGAAGTATATATGTCAAGCTAAAAAGAATACCACCATGGGTTCACCTAGTCAAGTCTTCTACTAATGCAAGATATTAGGAAATAAGAAGAAAATGATCAACATGCCATCCTCTTGCTTGTAGGTTACCATAATAAATATTACCTTCATAATACTCATTTCTTCTATGAAAAATATAACAAGGATAGGACTCAAGATAATATCTAAAAGCATGTTCAATTTTTTGCCACCAAGTCTAGAATAGTTCATTGGGATGATGCCATTGATTTATCTTTATTTGCTACACATAAAAGGGGCTTGGTTGTTTGATAAAATGGCTAGGTTAATATGTATGGAGCTGAGCTTCCAAAGCTAAGATTACATAATTTTATATAGGATGAGGTTGCAATAGAGTGGTGATTATGGGGATCTCCAAGTTGGGGAATGAATGAGTGAAGACATACTTTAGAGTAAGGTGCATCTTCATACAGATGTCTAATGAATCCATCAAAATTACTTTCCAATTATCTCAGAGGGATTTTTTATCCAAAGTGGGCATGTATTATTCATATGCAATACAACTCTTAATTAACTGAGATGACCTAAGAATCCATCCTTCACTTACCACTTGTAGGTTTCCTTTCAAAAGTAGAACCAAAACCACAAGATGGACAAGGAGCACCTTCATCTTCAAGCATTAGGTTCTTAACTAGAGATTCGTGATACTACAGTAGAGTCATGAACTACTATTTGACATCCTGGTGCTATTGTGGAGCTACAAAGAAAGACATGAGTAGAAAAAGATAATGAATATGAAGATCCCTACAAATTCTCACTTAGTTTACCAACTCACTCAGCGTTGGTCGCTCAAAGTTCATAATCGAACCCTCTCTCAACTTATTTAAGTGATACAAGCAAATAACAAAGCAAAATTCAACAGGACTTAAACTTCCAACTAAGAAACCTTTATTAGAATCTTCATAAACACAGCTTTTGAAAATATTTATACATCATAGCTTGATACACACACACACACAGTGACCATAAATCTTGAGAGCACACTTGACACTTGATCCAACTTTCTCGTCTCTCTTCACTCTTCTCTCTCTCTCTCTCTCTCTCTTCAAGTTATGGCTCAAAATACTTATTTAAAGAGTAGCTAGGCTTAGTGTTCTGAGGATGCATCATCTTATAATCACATAATTTATCATCACACAAAGAAGACCACGTCTACTACCTAACATGACTAAAAAGACACCACGTTTGCTAAGACATATGGTGCCATGATTACAAATTTCTAATAATAGTCCAATGCATGGAACAAATGTTGTTTCATGTCTTTACACAATCCACACATGTCTTCATTAATTTCGTCACTTCTTCTACCAGGCTAGATGGCAACATTTCTTCAAATTAAGCTTCTTCAAGGTGATGTAGAGGATGCTCCACGACTTGTTCATTTGTGTACAACATTACCTCTATATACAAGTTGATCCTTTGAAATATGGAACACAATTATAGTTCCCAACTATCATAGTTGAGCAATGTTGACAAGAAATTTCTGGAAACTTGGTTTGGGAATAGAGGCCTTCGAATCAACAAGATATTGTCCAACACTTTGGACAATCGAACGTGATTTAGTACCTTGGGCTAAAGATGAATCCATTTGAAATTATTTATAATGCAATCAATGTGTCTAGCCATATTAACATAAAAATATAAGTTAGGGTAATTCCTAGTAATACTAAAGGATGACTCCTAAGGAAAGATTTGACAAATATTGCGACACCAAGTAACACAATCTTCTAACATGAGCATCAGCCACATTTTCCAAATATCTTCATCTACTCCTATAATTCTACTATTACTGCGTGCAGGAGAATGCATCATCTTCATAGGAACACCTTTTAGCTCTCTAGGGTAAGCATCTGGAACAAAATTAATTGGTCTTGGAATTCTTTCCACAGAAAACTATTATTGAGCTACCAAGAATTACCACCAGGAAAAGTTGTAGCTTTAGTGAGGGATTAATTTTCCATTTAAGCAATGTCACTAAAATGGCAGATTTAGTTGGAAGAATAAAAGGTTCTTTGATTAGATAAATGTAAAACTTCTTAATACCTTTTATTGCAGCTAAAATCTCTTTTTCTGCCAACCAGTAATGGAGCTCATTATTGTGGAAAATATCTAAGGTGTAAGGATAGATGTCTTCTTGTCCACGAGCTTTACCAACTTGTAGTAACATGGTTGCTCAAGCATCATAACTTGCATCCATGTTGAGAATAAAGGGACCTTTAAGAATTGGAGACAGAGGTAGTAGGTTCTGGCATTCTTTCTTCAACATGTTCACTTGATTGGTTGCCTTCTTAGTCCACTGAAATGGGACTTGATTTTTACACCTTCGTATCTCCATCATTCCATCTGAGAATTTTTCAATATCTGAATAGACATAATTGAGATAGCCTAGGAAGTGTAGGCACTGCTCCTTAGATTCAAGCTCATTTGGGAACATGTTGATCTTGCGAAATACATGAGGTTGCATATAGATTTTACCTTCCTTCAACTGGACTCCCAAGAATTTTATTTCTTCTTGTGCCACTTGAAACTTCTTGGCATCTTTTGATAGACCTATGCCATGGGCTTGACATAAGCTTGCAAAATTTTCTAAATGTTGCACATGCTGAGATAGAGAATCTAAGAACACCAAGAAATCATCAATATAATTAGCAATAAAATCTTGGTAGGGTTTAAAGATCACATCCATGCGATGCTGAAACTAAGAGGGTGCATTCTTCAACTCGAATGGCATGACAAGCCATTTGTATAATCCATTTGGTGTGCTGAAGGTAGTCTTATGTACATCTTCCTCCGCAATCTTTATTTGATGGTAGCCACTCTTACAATCAAATTTACTAAACACCTTTTTCACTGCTACCTTTTAGATCAGCACTTCTTTGTTTGGAAGAAGCCATTTGATTTCCACTATAACTGCATTCAGAGGAACATAATTAATCACCATTCGTGCTTTGCCTCTTTCTACTTTGCATGGTTACAAACTACAAAACAAGCACATGGATAATTAAATTGAGATGGGTGAAGTAACCCTTTCGCCAAAAAATCTACTACTTCAGATTGGACTTCTTTTGCATCCACTTGATTCAGAATAGTCATCTTGCTCTGGACGGGTATTGAATGCACCATTGAGATGTATGTTACAGAAGTATCCTTAGCCCAAAATTCAAGTGGGTGATCACAATAGCAGCTTCTTAATAAATTCACCACTTTCAACAATGCTTGTGTTTCATTAAATGTTGCATTCATAGCATAGCTTCCTATTCATCATATTTCTTATATATTGATACTCATTTATAGCAATTTCTTCAATCTAAGATTGAGTAATTATATCATCTATGGAGGGATTTGCAGAAAAAATGTACCTTTGATTTGATCATGTTGTCGATGATACAGGGTAGGTGGAATTCTGGAAATTGCCACCTTCTGTTTCTATCCTTCATCACTCGAAGAGCACACAATTAGATCAATACTAACTATGTATGGAACCATCAAATCCATGAAGTGGGATCTAATGCCAACATCAAATCCACTATTACTAATCTGAATGAAATTGGTTGTTCTGATTATGACATTATTCAGCTGCACAGGAACTACAAAAGCAAAGTGTGTTAGGTACCTGATACTATTCATAGTATCAATTTTCAAGGATTTGGATTCCACTTGATTTTCAAGAACATCCTTATGGGAAAAATTCAACATTGTGCTAGTATCAATGAAAGCATTGTACTTGCACCATTTGGAACTACCATCAACCACAATTCTGATTGGAATGATGATGATGTTCACCGCTCCTAACATCTGCTTCACTTGGTTTGCTTGGTCTTCTATCATTTGATGGTTGATAGCTAATTTTTTGATAAATATCAACTTTGGAGCATTCATCTTGAACTAGGAAACATTTCTCATAGGGTGTTATGAAAAACCTTGGTGGAACCTTGGACCTGAAAATTGTTGGAGGTGCTAATGTGGAAGATTGAGGCATGTTTTTCGAGAAGCCTAGAAGGGTTTCTTTGCATCCCTAAGTGGTTGAACAACTAGCTTCATTATCAATCTTCTACAAAATAGAAAACTTATTAGACAATTCATCGATGAGATTGTCGTCTTCTTCTTTAGGTTCTTTGTTGATGAATTGCAAGAGTTCTTCATATTTTTCATTGCTAAGCTCATTTAACCAAGCTTCCTCTGCATCACTGATTGATGCAATGGTAGGTCTTGCCATGTACAACAATCCTTCAGAAAAAATTTTAGATGAACTATCACTTTGAATTTCATCACTTTCATCTTCATCTTCGTCTGATACCAACTTGACTTGGTAAATTTGCTTTTCTTGGTCTTTAACATTTAGATCATCAATTGATTCCCAATCACTTAAATAGGAATAAAAAAATGTTTTAACCTTGGGATCTCCTTTTTTTGTTGGACATCCATAGAAGTAATTTTCGATATTCTTGCAATTGTAACAGCATACAACTTTTCTGTTGATAGGTTGATGTCACATTTTCACCAGCACATCTTCTTCTTCTTTTGAATGGTCAAGGTTGAAATTTTTGAAATTGTCACCGTGGTTTAGATCTCCATTTTTTTACCCTTTTAGTCACACCACGTTTTCTGGGTGGTCTAGGTGGTGGTCTAAATTAGCATAAACTTTGGTGGAAGGTAAAATTTTTATCAAAGACATTTGATAGTAGGCTTGTTGCAATACTTGCCTAGCCATGTGAACAATATCGATAAAATAGGTGGTTGACAAGTCTATTTGTTTATCTATTGACTTGTACAAGACCATATGCCCTAATTTGGCTGGTAAAGATCCTAAATAAAGAAAAGAAAAGAAATCATAAGATCTCGATGCAGGGATAATCTATGGACCTCTGTAGCATATTCTGCGCTGAATTGTTCAAAATATGCTAAATTATGCAATTTCCTCTGAGAAAGAATTAACTTATCTTTTAATCTAAGATTGATGGATAAATCAACAGTAAATTCAACAACTAAATAAATAAAAAGACCTTGCAGGCCGATGTCCAAAAATTGTTCTTATTGATCAATGGTGGAACTGATTTGGTCATTCCTCCAAGCATTGTTATCTTCTCATCCAAGCTTAAAACATTCATTACTATGTGAAGTTGATCCACCCATAATCAAATGGCATGTAGAACTTCCTTTTGAAGGAGGTAGTCAATGTCGATCACTAGAACAGTTGCTACAAGCCATTGTTGAAATGCATAAAAAGTGGGAGGTTGATTATACAGATGCCACAGAGGTTATAGCATAGCCCTTCTTGCCATCATGAAGTGGGTTTAACACCCAAAATCATTTGAAACGAGCTGCTATCAAGGTTGTCGAGCTATGAAGTCTTAACAATATTGTCAAGACTTGTTATCTCCTTTAGGAGATGCAATAGCATGAGCGGTAGTCTCAGGTGTTGGTTGCTAAGGCTACTTCAGCTTCATTTTAGCCTTTAACCTTTAAATTCATTTTGCGAACTCCTTCATTTGATCTCTAATATTTTTATCTAGCTGACGACGATTTTCTAACGATGGTGGAAGCTTAAGCTGATTCTTTAATGTAAAGATCTCCTTCCACTGTGGTTGCACCTTGCATTGAGAAGCCTTTGCATTCTACTTTTCTTGTAGCTGAGTTGCTAGTTCAGCTAACCTTGTCTCTAACTAATTCAAAGTTTGTTCCATGTTGACAATGGTTTCTTCTAAGAGATTCCAAATGCGAGAGCAGCATCCAATCCAATTAATCAAGTAGTTAAGCTGATGAATCTCATCGCATTAATTCTAAGCAGAATCAATTGAATGTTTAAGTAGATAACTACAATCTGCTCAAGTTTCTGGATTTTCTTCTTTGGATGCTATGGTCATGTATCAAGCATGAGGGGGCCACTTACCACTAAACAACAATCTTCTACCTTGAACTGTTTTATGCAACTAAAGCATAAACAAATGTCCTCTAGTATCATAATTGTGAGATAATACCTTATGACTAGAGCTTGAAGATGCTTTATCTAAATGTTTGACAGGAGGGAGAGTAGGCAATAGAGCTTCCAAAGAAATAACAGTCGTTCACCCAAACTGTTGGAGTGGATATTTGCTCCAACATTGGCAATTCTTCGAGTGGATCTAAAAGTCTTGATCTTTTAGGTAGGATTGCAATCTCGAAAAACCTTGGACGTATCCTTCCACATCAATACTTTGGCCATACGTAGTCAAATGCTTGCTTTCAACTGGAAACTTGACTCTCCATTTCAGCTTATGGCTAGTGAGGATTGTGTTTGTCGGTTGAAACATTTCTCATGCACCGATAGTAGTGTACATAGCTCCTGGTAACATCTAAACTCCATGGATCTTTATACAGAGTAACAAAGCTGATTAGATATGCTCATCATTAAGAGCTAACTAAAAAATTTCGCTACACAAAGCACAGACCGTCAACATTCAAAATGTCTTTGAATTGACAAATTTTTGTCAAATCCTAAACAACATCAGGATCATTACTTCCTCCATACCCAATTATTCTATTATCAAGAAGAGTGACCATGAATTCAGCTTCTATGTTGTAATTGAATTTAGGCTAACAATAATGTTGATCTACCCTAAATGAACATAGTTAAACCTCTTCTTTTTTCACTCAGTGAAGAATGGTAGAAAGACTTGACAAATTCCATAACCTATTATATCTAACAAATCCTCACACTATTTTATGCTAGTTGACATCCTAGAAGAGAAAATATTGGCAAAATTATAGATGGTTTCTTTAATTACAAGAGGGAACTCGAGCTAACCATCACTACCCACAAATGATCATTTTTGCATCAAAACTTCATGTAGAGGCATGATTACCTTCTGCTCATCAGAAAATTCTTTAGAATTCTCATCAAAGTTAAGGACTTCAATGAACTTACCTCTGAGCATGAACACATGATGCGTTTCTTGATTCAAATCCATTATATTTAGATCGTCATGGATCCTGTAATCTTCAATCAAATGCTGAAGTCGGAAGATCCTTCTTCATAAACCTCGTTCTTCTTCGACAATGAAGGATAGCTAAGCAAATTCATCTACAACCTTAGATAAATATTCAATGAAGACTATCTTTTCTTCAGCTTCAATTTGATTAAACAATAAACAATCTTCCTCTTCAAAAGGATTATCTTTAGGAGGTAGCAGATCTTCAAGAGGATGAGGACGTTCTTCTTGATTTGCAAAATCAAATGGATAGATGAATAGTTCTCCAAACTTTGAATAAGCAGGGATTTGAACTACTCCTTCTTCTTCTGGAATTTCAACTTCTGACATTTTGGGCACCATGTGATCTTCAACAATTTTTTTCCTTTAATTGAGCTTAAACTACTTTTTCCGATTTTTGCTACTACATCATTATGAAACTAAAGAATAGTATCTATAACTTATTTTTATTTTTGTTTTCTACTAACCTTACTACTTTTACGCATATTTACAGCATCATCATGAAATTTAAAAATTTCTTCTTCTAACGAAACGAGAACATTTTGAGCAATATCAAACAAATCTGATGGAACAGATAGAATTTATCTTACACAAGCAAATTCTTCAAGATCATTCGTGGAATCATAGCCTTGGAAAAGATTATTTATGATTACACTAGCATCGACAATGACCATGCTGCATCAACAAGAAAGCACTATAGCCATCATCTTCGGTCTCTCACTGGCAAAACTATTGAAGAAAGAACACAAGTCATCTCCAACTACTACTAAACTATGGAATAAGGGTATGCTTCAGTTCATGCTTTAACAACGTATAATCCTGAAGAATTTGCTTCTGTAAGAAAAAGTCCATTTGTTCCATTAGATTTGTCTGATATTGCTCAAAATGTTCCTATTCCGTTAGAAGAAGAAATTCTTAACTTTCATGATGATGCTATAAATATGTGTAAAAGTAGTAAGGCTAGTAGAAAGAAAAACATAAAGAAGTTATAGATATTTTTCTTTAGTTTCATAAAAATGTAGTAGCAAAAATCAGAGAAAGTAGTTCACGTTTAGTCAAAGGAAAAGAAATTGTTGAAGAAGATCAAGTGGTGCCCAAAATGCTGGAAGCTAAAATTCTGGAAAAAGAAGCAATAGTTCAAATTTTCGCTTATTCAAAGTATGGAGAACTATTCATCTACCCATCTAATTTTAAAGATCAACAAGAATGTCCTCATCCTCTTAAAGATCTGCTGCCTCCTAAAAATAATCCTTTTGAAGAATATTTTTTGTTGTTGAATCAAGTTGAAGCTCAAGAAAAGATAATCTTCATTGAATATTCATCTACGGTTGTAGATGAATTTGCTCAACTATCCCTTACTACTGAACAAGAACGAAGTGTAGGAAGAAGGATCTTCTAACTTCAGCATCTGATTGAAGATGATGAGGTCTGTGACAATCTAGATATAATAGATCTAGATCTAGAAATGCATCATGCATTCATGCTCAAAGGGAAGTCCATTGAAGTTCCTAACTCTAATGAGAATTTTGAAGAATTTTCTGATGAGAAGAAGGCAATCATGCCTCTACATGAAGTTTTGATGCAAAAATGATCATTTGTGGGTAGTGATGGTAAGTTTTAGTTCCCTCCTATCGCTAAAGAAGCCATCTATAATTTTGCCAATATTTTCTCTACTAGGATGTCAACTAGCATAAAATAGTATGAGACTTTGTTAGATATAAAAGGTCATGGAATTTGTCCTGTATTTTTACAATTCTTTATTGAGGAAAAAGTTACTAAGTAAAAAAAAGAATGGATTTAACTATGTCCATTTAGGGAAAATCGACATTATTCTCAGCCTTAAATTCAATTACAACATAGGTGTTGAATTCATGGTCACTCTTCTTGATAGTAGAATAATTGGGTCTAGAGGAAGTAATGATCCTGATGTTGTCTGGGATCTAGCAAAAATTTATCAGTTTAAAGGCATTTTGAATGTTGACGCTCTGTGCTCTGTGCAGCCAAATTTTTAATTAGCTCTTAATGATGAGTATATCTCATCAGCTTTGCTGATCTGTATAAAGATCCATGGAGTTCAAATGTTACTAGGAGCTGTGTACGCTACTATCAGTGTGCAAGGAACATTTCAACTAACAAACACAATCCTCATGAGCCATAAGCTAAAATGGAGAGTCAAGTTTCTAGTTGGAAGCAAGCATCTAACTATGTGTGGATAAAGTATTGATCTAGAAGGATATGTCCAGGGTTTTCCAAGGTTGTAGTCCTACCTAAAAGATCAAGAATTTTAGATCCACCAGAAGAATCGCCAACGTTGGAGCAAATATCCACTCTAACAGTTTGGGCGAATGGTTGTTATTTCTTTGGAAGCTCTGCTGCCTACTCTCCCTCCTATCAAACATTTAGATAAAGCATCTTCAAGCTCCAGTCATAAGGTATTATCTCACAATTATGATACTAGAGGACATATGTTTATGCTTTAGTTGCATAAAACAGTTCAAGGTAGAAGATTTTTATTCGGTGATAAGTGGCCCCCTCATGCCTCTTACATGACCACAGCATCCAAAGAAGAAAATCCAGAAACTCACGCATATTGTAGTTATCTACTTGAACATTCAATTGATTCTGCTCAGAATCAATGCAATGAGATTTTTCAACTTAACTACTTGGTTAACTGGATTGGATATTGCTCTTGCATCTAGAATCTCTTAAAAGAAACCATTGTCAACATGGAACAAACTCTGAATTAGCTAGAGACAAAGTTAGTTGAACTAGCAACTCACCTGCAAGAAAAGTAGAATGCAGAGACTTCTCAATGCAAGGTGTAACCATAGTGGAAGGAGATCTTCACATTAAAGAATTGGCTTAAGCTTCCACCACCGCCAAAAAATCATCGTTAGCCAAATAAGAATATTAGAAATCAAATAAAGGAGTTCACAAAATGAATTCAAAGGTTAAAGGCTGGAAAGAAGCTGAACTAGCCTTAGCAGCCAACACCTGAGATTGCCACTCATGCTATTGCATCTCCTGAAGGAGATAATGAGTCTCAACAATCTTGTTAAGACTCCACATCTTGACAACCTTAATAGAAGCTCATTTTAAATGATTTCAGGTGTCAAACCCACTTCATGATGGTAAGAAGGGCTATGCTGCGACCTCCATGGCATCAATATAATCAACCTCCCACTTTTTCTACATTTTAGCAATGGCTTGCAGTAATCATTCTAGTGATTGACATTGACTACCACCTTCCAAGGGAAGTTCTACATGTCATTCAATTATGGGTGGATCAACTTCGCATAGCAATGAATGTTCTAAGCCTGGATGAGAGGATAACAATGCTTGGAGGATTGACTAGATCGATTAGAAAGATTAGGCATTGGTGGGAAAGTTCCACCATTGATCAACAAGAACAACTGCTGGAAAGTGGCCTGCAAGGTCTTTTTATTTGTTTAGTTGCTAAATTTACTATTGATTTATCCATCAATCTTAGACTAAAAAATAAGTTAATGCTTTCTCAAAGGAAATTGCATAATCTAGCATATTTCGAGCAATTCAGCGTAGAATATGCTATAGAGGTCTATAGATTATCCCTACATCGAGATCTTATGATTGCTTTTCTTTATTTAGGACCTTTACCAACCAAATTAGGGCATATTGTCTTGTACAAGTTAATAGATAAACAAATAGACTTGTCAACCACCTATTTTACTGATATTGTCCACATGGCTAGGCAAGTATTGCAACAAGCCTACTATCAAATCTCTTTGACAAAAATTTTACCTTCCACCAAATTTTATGCTAATTTAGACGATGTAGATGTATTTCGACCATCACTTAAGCCACCCAGAAAATGTGGTGTGACTAAAAAGGTCAAAAAATGGAGATCTAAACCATGGCAACAATTTTAGAAATTTCAACCTTGACCATTCAAAAGAATAAGAAGACATGTGTTGGTGAAAAGGTGACATCAACCTATCAATAGAAAAGTTGTATGCTGTTACAATTGCAAGAAGATCAAACATTACTTCTATGAATGTCCAACAAAAAAAAAAGATCCCAAGGTTAAAACATTTTTTGATTCCTATTTAAGTGATTGGGAACTAGTTGATGATCTAAATGTTAAAGACCCAGAAAATAAAATTTACCAAGTCAAATTGCTGTCAAAAAAAGATGAAGATGAAAGTGAAGAAATTCAAAGTGATAGTTCATCTAAAAGTTTATCTAAATGATTGTTGTACATGGCAAGACCTACCATTGCATCAATCAATGATGTAGACGAAGCTTGGTTAAATGAGCTCGAACTCTTGCAATTCATCAACAAAGAACCTAAAGAAGAAGATGACAACCTCATCGATGCATTTTCTAATAAGTTTTCTATTTTGCAGAAAGTTGATAACAAAGCTAGTTGTTCAACCACTTGGGGATGCAAAGAAACCCTCCCAGGTTTCTCGGAAGGCATGCCACAATCTTTCACATCAGCACCTCCAACAGTTTTCATGTCCAAGGTTTCACCAAGGTTTTTCATAACACTCTATGAGAAATGTTTCCTAGTTCAAGATGAATGCTCCAAAGCTGGTATTCATCAGAAAATAGCTATCAACTATCATATGAAAAAAGACCAAGCACACCAAGTGAAGTAGATGTTAGTAGTAGTGAATGTCATCATCATTCTAATCAAAATTGTGATCGATGATAATTCCAAATGGCATAAGTACAATGCTTTCATTGATACTAGTGAAACGCTAAATTTTTCCCATAAGGATGTTCTTGAAAACTGGGTGGAATCCAAATCCCTAAAAATTGATACTATAAATGGTGTCAGGTACCTAACATACTTTGCTTTTGTAGTTCCAATGCAACTAAATAATTTCATAATTAGAATGACCAATTTCATTTAGATTAGTAATAGTGGATTTGTTGTTGGCATCAAATCCCACTTCATGAATTTGATGGCTTGATACACAGTTAGTACAAATCTAATTGTGTGCTCTCCAGGCAATGAAGGACAAAAATAGAAGATGAAAATTTCGAAAATTCCACCTACCTTGTATCGTTAACAACATGATCAAATCAAAGGTATATTTTCTACTACAAATCCCTCCATAGATGATATAATTACTCAAGTTCAAATTGAAGAAATTTCTAGGAATAAGTATCAATATAGGAGAAATATGATGAAGGCAATAGGAAGCTTTGTTGTGATGCAACAGCCAATGAAACATAAGCATTGATGAAAGTGGTGAATCTATTAGGAAGCTGCTATTGTGAGCACCCCCTCAAATTTTGGGCTAAGGATACTCCTGTAGCATACATCCCAACGGTGCATTCAATTCCAGTCTAGAGCAAGATGATTGTTCTGAATCAAGTAGATGTAGAAAAAGTCCAATCTCAAGTAGTATATTTTCTAGCAAAACAATTACTTCATCCATCTCAATCTAATTATTCATCTACTTGTTTTGTAGTTCGTAACCATGCAGAGTAGAAAAGAGGCAAAGTATGAATGGTGATTAATTACATCCCTTTAAATGCGGTTACGGTGGAAATCAAATGGCCTATCCCAAACAAAGAAGTGCTGATCTAGAAGGTACCAGTGAAAAAGGTGTTTAGTAAATTCAATTGTAAGAGTGGCTACCATCAAATAAAGATCACAGAGGAAGATGTACATAAGAATGCCTTCAGCATGCCAAATGAATTATACGAATGGCTTGTCATGTCATTCGTGCTGAAGAATGTTCCCTTTTAGTTCAGCATCACATAGGCGTAATCTTCAAACCCTACCAAGATTTTATTACCAATTATATTGATGATTTCTTGGTGTTCTTAGATTCTTTATCTTAGCATGTGCAACATTTAGAAAAGTTTGCAAGCTTATGTGAAGCCCATGGCATAGGCCTGTCAAAAGATGACAAGAAGTTTCAAGTGGCATAAGAAGAAATAAAATTCTTGGGAGTCTAGTTGAACGAAGGCAAAATCTATATGTAGCCTCATGTGCTTTGCAAGATTAGCATGTTCCCCGATGAGCTTGAATCTAAGGAGTAGTGCCTATGCTTCTTAGTTTGTCTCAATTATGTCTCTCCACATATTGAGAAACTCTTAGATAAAATGACAGAGATACGAAGGTGTAAAAATTAAGTCCCATTTTAGTGGACTAAGAAGGCAACTAGTCAAGTGAAAAAGTTGAAGGAAGAATGCTAGAACCTACCGCCTCTATCTCCAATTCTTAAAAATCCTTTTATTTTCAACACGAATGCAATTTATGATGCTTGGCCAGCCATGTTACTACAAGTTGGTAATGCTCACGAACAAGAAGATATTTGTGCTCATGCCTCAGGTATTTTCCACAAAAATGAGCTCCATTACTGGCTAGCGAAAAAGGAGATTTTAGCTACAATAAAAGGTATTAAGAAGTTTCACATTTCTCTAATAAAAAAAATTTATTCTTTGAACTGACTCTACAAATTTAGTGGCATTGCTTAAATGGAAAATAATACCTCACCAAAGCTACAACGTTTTACTTAGTGGAAATTCTTGTTAGCTCAATATCAATTTTTTGTGTAAAGAATTCTAAGGCCAATTAATTTTTCTTTAGATGCTCTCACCAAAGAGCTAAAAGGTGTTTCTATGAAAATGATGCATTCTCCTACAAGTAGAAGTAGTAGAACTACAAGAGTAAATGAAGATATTTGGAGAACGTGGCCAGTGCTCATGCTAGAAGACCGTGTTACCTGGTGTTGCAAGATTTGTAAGATCTTTCCTAAGGAGTCGTCCAGTAGTATTACCAGGAATTACCCCAATTTAGATTTTTATGTTAATATGGCTAGATGCATTGATTGCATTGTAAATAATCTCAAATGGACCTGTCTTGAGCCCAAGGTGCTAGCTCACCTTCAATTGTCCAAAGTGTTGGACAATATCTTGTTGATCTGAAGGCCTCTATTCCCAAACCAAGTTGTCAAAAATTTCTTGTCAACATTGCTTGACTATGATGGGTGGGAATAGAAATTGTATTCCACATTTCAAAGGATCAACTTGTATCTAGAGGTAATGCTATACGTAAATGAACAAGTCGTGAAGCATCCTTCATGTCACTTAAAGAAGCTAAATCCAGAAAAATGTCACCATCTAGCCTGGTAGAAGAAGGGATGAAGTTAATGAAGACATGTGTGGATTGTGTAAAGGCACAAAACAAGATTTTTTTTGTGCATTGGGCTGTTCTTAGAACTTTGTAATTGTGGCACCATACGTCTTAGCAAACGTGGTGTTCTTCTAGTCATGTTAAGTAGTAGACGTGGTCTGCTTTGTGTGATTGTAAGGTGAAGCATCCTCAAAACACTAAGCCTAGCTACTCTTTAAATAAGCATTTCGATCCATAGCTTGAAATAAGAGAGAGAGAGCGAACAATGAAGAGAGGCAAGAAAGTTGAGTCAAGAGTCAAGTGTGCTCTCAAGGTTTATGGTTTGTGTGTGTGTGTGTGTAGCTATGATGTATGCATCTTTACAAAAGTTTTGTTTGTGAAGATTCTAATAAAGGTTGCTTGGTTGGAAGTTTAACTCCTATTGAACTTTTCTTTGTTTCTCTATTATTCGCTTGGATCACCCAAAGAAGTTGAGAGATGGTTTGATCGCGAACTATGAGTGATCAACGTTGAGTGAGTTAGTAAAATAAGTGAGCGTTTGTAAGGATCTTCATATTTATTCTCTTTTTCATCCTCCCCCACTCATGGCTTTCTTCACAACTCTGCAACAACACCAGGATGCCAAGAAGCAGTTCATGACTCCATTGCAGTATCACGAATCTCTAATTAAGCACCTAATGCTTGAAGATGAATGTGCTCCTTGTCCTTCTAAGAGATTCCAATTGCAACAGTAGTATCCATTCCAGTTAACCAAGTAGCTAAGCTAGTGGATCTCATCACGTTGATTCTAAGCAAAATCAATTGAATGTTCAAGAAGATAAACTACAATCTGCTCAAGTTTTTGGATTTTCTTCTTTGGATGTTATAGTCATATAAGAGGCATGAGGGGGGTACTTACCACTAAACAGCAATCTTCTACCCTAAATTATTTTATGTGACTAAAGCATAAATAAATATCCTTTAGTATCATAATTGGGAGATGATACCTTATGACTGGAGCTTGAAAATCTTTCATCTGCTAAAAGGACATAAGATGGTGTAAGGTTCTAATTTTCATAAATTAGTATTCCAATAAGCAAATCATATGATCTAATCTCATAATGACAAACATTGATTTTTAATATCTTCCCTTGAGCAATCTGCATTGGTATAACAACTCGATATTGAATTCTCATCTTTTGGATGTGAAAGGTAACATATGTTTTCTCTATTTTAATCTAAAAATTAGAGCGAATAATATTCAGTTTTTCAAGGGATATTTCAAAACCACTATCTATTAATGCATCTATGGGGTATTATTTATAATTTTCAAACTTTATATAAAACATGAATATAGGTAAAGTAATCTTGATCTAAGTGTTATTGTTGACTAGATTTATAGGCATAACTTGGGTTTCCTCTTGAAACTTTTGCCTCTAAAAGCTTTCTTCTATTTTTTCTAATTTAGATAGCTCGTGTCACTCATTGTATGAATTTGTGTGATTGTGTGATTCATTATGTTCTCATGAGAGATTAATCCATAATTGATGGTTTATGTTGTAAGGATTCTCCACTATTTAATGTATCTATTGGATCTGATTCTTTTTCACTGTTGTCTAATGTCTATTGTGAATCTAGATACTTGAACAATTTTTCTTCTATGTAAAATCTATGTTCATCTAATTCCTACTTTTTCTCAAGTATTTTTATTTTTAGAGACATTATTCAAATGGTTTCTAGTTTCCTCTCTAATTGTTTTAGCTATTGTTTTATGATTTTGTAGGTTGGATCCTTTTCGATTAGGTCGAGATCTTTGCTATTTAGAGATCTTTCTTCTTTACTAGGCTCTTCTATTTGCCAAGAGGAAGATTCATCCATTTGTCTAGAGGATCTTAAGGACCTAATGGGTTTAGGGGATTGTTGTCTTAAAGCTTTAGAACGTCTAAAGGATCTTAGTTCAAATTACCAATTCATGTGACAAAAAGAAAACGTCAAAATCATCTCCTCCCTATCCAGAAAGAAGGGTAGGTTCGAGATCAAAATCAGAGTCACTGATGATATAATCAAAATATTCACTGGATTTGATAAAAATATCACCCAATTCAAAAGCAGTATTATGATCCAATGTAAAATCTTAATATTGCTTAGAAACATTATAATGCTCAATAAACTTAACCTTTCAATGATATTTGGACTTATTTGAACATTCTTGAGCAAAATGATTTCCTTGGCAAAAGAAACATTTAACATTAATTTTCTTTAGTTTATTTTTTGGCATTTCAACATACATCAAGAAACCTTTGATGATTTATTAGGAGAATTTTTTCTTTGCCATTATTTATTAGGCTTTTTAGATTTTTTATGACTTTCTTCTAAAAGAATAACAATGTGAATGAGTGTCTAGTTAAAATTCATTTTCAAGGCATAGTTCATTGCAAAAATATTTTTCCATTTTATGGCTAACCTATTGCATAAGAGCTTGAGCTTTCATATTATAATAGATGTCTCTATTGAAATCTTCTATAAATTGTCCAATGGCACTAATACTCATATCATCCAGAGATTTTTCTAATTTTTTGAGTTCAACTTGGTATTTGTCACAAAAGGGTTGTGGAAAATATCTTGTTAGATGTTCTTTGGTTAAACGATCACGAGTAAGTTTACCTATGTAATACCATTCTTCCATAGTATCAAAGTATTTTGAAAGATCTTCAATTTTATATAATCTAGGCTCAAAAAACCATTGTATATAAGTAAGACCATAGTCAATCTTATTTTCTATGAATTCTTTAATAATAGCATTAATAAATATGATAAGAGGGCCTTGTAAGTAATTTTCTTTTTATGGATGAGTCAATTTGATTCCACTAACATCTAATATTTCCAACAAAGTTAAAGACAATTTTTATAGCATGTTTTATGGATTTTCAATTAAGGATTATGTGTCTATATATAAATCCATTTATAAAATCAATAACCTTTTAACTTTCAACCACTAGCAATCTATCCATACAAAACTTAGGGTCTTTTTCACTAATCATTCTAGATGAAATGTTAGGATCCATTTCTGGGGCATCTATATAAAGTCTTGGATATTTTAATAATTCTTCTTCATATGAATTTAATGGGGCTTGAGTTTTCTAATCTTCTAAGTCTATATTCATGACTTGAGAAAATTCTTCATTTTTATTGATCTTCCCTTTCCTTTTTCTACAATAATAAATTCTGATCTTTACTTACTCAAAGGGGAATTAGGATTAGTCCCATATTTTGAAATAGTATGTACTTCTTGAATTTTTGTGCATACCTTAGAAACCCATTTTTGTTGTAATTTTTTAACCTTTTCTTGTGTTTTCATTATTTTCTTATAACACCTATAATTTTGATCTAGTACTAAAATAATTCTATCATTTGCCCAATTCTAAAGTCTTTTGGTGTCTACAAGAGGGTCTATTGATAATTTCTAAAATAGTTGATGAGTTATTTTCTTTTTTCGCTATTCAAAATTATTAACAAGATAATTTGTTCTAGATTTTGTTGTAAATTTAAAGCCTAATTTAAATCCATCATCTAGATTTTCCTAAGTATTCATACTAATTTTTAATAAGGCATTTCATTCTGCACAATGTTAATTATGCTTAACTATAGATGTGTGTAGGTAGGATGGGTCTACTTTTAAATCAAAAGAACTGGGTACTAATTCTTCTATGTTAATAGCTAGTTGTTTTCCTTTTGGATCAAAGGAATTTTTGTAGCTGTGGGACAAGGCAATTTGAGTGTTGATGTTTCCATGATTTTTACAGAAAAATTACATGTTTTTCCCAATATCTTAGCAACATCCATAGTGATACCCAACTCCTTAAAAAGAGATCTCATTTTAGTTTCTAGCTCATTGGGACATGGATCTTTCTCAAGCAGTTTGAACAACCTTTTAGTGGAAACAAGTTCAAAGGGTTTTTGAATAGGAGAAATAATTCTTCTACAAAAATTTTCTATGAATTCTTTTAGCATGATAAAGGGATCAAATTTAGTAAATTTTGGTGTTTTTAAATTTACTTTATATCTTCTTTTCCCTAAACCAGTTCCAAATCTCTTGGGTGGAATATAATCGTAGAAATCTTCTAATGTGTCAACTTGTGGATATAGAGTGTGGATAGGTAAATCTTCAATTTTTATTAAGGCTCCATAATCTATGTTTGTAGATCCAACTAACATGGCTTGTTCTTCAAAGGACAAAAGAGATTTTATACTAGTACTTTGAAATAACTTTAAAATTATCCTGACAATCATAGCATACACATTACCATAATGCATGTTTAAAGGAATATAAGCTATTATCATTAAGCTATTAAATAGATTATGATCTTTGAAAAAGAGTAAAGTTCAGGAGAGTGACAATTAAGGCATCAAATTCTAACTTTCCTTTAGCCTGCTTGATGATAGCATCTTGAAAATTTTTGAATCCTTGATCAGCTAAAAGCAATCCAATAAGGATTCTTCAGTCTATAGTTAAAATGGGTATGAATGTAAATATCAAGTTCAACAATATGAACATAGTTGTAGCCAGACAATTTTCACTTACTCATCTTACTTGGGAAAAAAAGAGAAAGGGATATTGGTCTAGGGCCAAATCCACTATTCTCAAGATCACACTTTGAGAAATGCATACATGAAAACATTTCTAACGAATGAAGTTTATGCAACAAATAGATCTTGCATTGTTTAGGTAAAGTGTTGATTTCAAAATAAGAAGAAGCACTGTAATATTCTGATAAACAACAAGTATAGGAATGTGAAAAACTTGAAAGAGGTTTGTTCTCCTGAGCCATGTCAAGTTGCAGAGTCGATATACTAGGAAATGGCACCACAACTTACTTCAGATGTCCATCAACCTTGCTGCACATCTTATGTCTCTTTCCAACCCCCATACTCGCACAAAAAATTCAAAACTTGGCTTTGATACCAATCTCTACTCAGATCTCACTTCACACTTACTTGTTAAGAAATGCAATGAAACTTTCCACTTTGGTTGACAAAATAACATCCATGCCTAAGACTCATGAAATTTTTAGAATAAACCAAGCTATAGGTCATCCTATCAGGGATATGATTCCACCATCTGTGTAATATTCCTTGGAAATTATATGTTGTATTCCATATCGCCATTTTTGATTCTTCCTTTTCCAACAAAATCTGAATAGATAAATAACTTTGTAGAGCATCAACCATTTCTTCTCTATCTCTCATGTCTTTATCGTCCATGGAAAATACTAGCATTTTATCCCTAGTTTTCTAACTTGAATGGCAGCTAAATCTATAGGGTTTTCAAATGATCTGCCTGTTTGTTTTACCAAGAAATCCTCTTCACTATCTAGTGAAGCTTCTTGTTCAAATTCAATTGATGTTATTGTAGGGTTCCTTGTGTTGACACTCTCAAGTTTTTCCTTTCCTTCTCTCTCTCTCTCTCTCTCTCTCTCTCTCTCTCTCTCTCTCTCTTTTCCTGCTCTCCATCTACCTCTATTGGATTTTCCAGTGGCTAGAGGAGATCCTAAAAAAGAAAAAGGCTTTTTTAAAGATTGTGAGGTTTGTGTTGTAGTGGAACTACTACTTAGTTTCTTAGGAACCCATATCTGATGAATCTGTTTTATGCCTTGTCTCAAATAGTCAAAGGAGGCACTATGTCTTTCATTAGTCTCTAATAGCGTATTATTTAGAATTTTGTGCGTATCTTTACTAATACTTTGCATAGTATCTACTAGTAAACCTATACATTGATTAGCCCAGTTTTGTAATTGTATTGTATCTACTCAAGTGATTATACTTTTCTTATGGGGCATTACATATATGACTTCATTGGAAACTTTTTCTTCTCTGTCTTCTTCCCTATTCATGTTTATTTTTAATAAGACATCATATTTCATACAGTGATAATGTTTGACATGCCTTTGAACAATTGTATGCAGACACGATGTATCTATGGAAGGACCAGAGGTTTATGTTATGAAGGCTTCAGAAGATTCAGATGATGATTCTTCTATTTTGTGTTTAGCTTCTTGGGGTAAAGAAGAGGAAACTTCTTCTAAAACTATTTTACCTTTATCTTGGGATGGAATAGGTCCAAGAACCCTCTCTACATCCATGGTAATGTTTAATTTCTTGAATAATTTTGCCATTTTTTCAACAACTTTTACCTTTTCAACTATTTTCTATTTTGATGGTTCTTTTTTAATATCCGAGTTTGGCTGGTTGCGAGGGATCAAATATAAGGACTTATCCTTTGAGAAGAGTGTGGAAGATCTTTTTGATATGGACCTTTTAGGGCTAAAAGAGTCCTCATCTATAAGTTTTAAACGTTTCAGGTGAACTTCATACCATCTTTTACTAGTTTGACCTCTTTTATGTTTTATGTATTCATAAAAATTTTCTTACAAATTAGTCAAATCTAAATACTGTGTGTGCACTGGCAAATCTTCTATATTTATTTTAGCTCCATACTCCAGATTTGTCATGCCAACATGGGTTGCTTGTTGGCCTAAGGGAAAAAATGTTTTTCTATTAATTGTATCAAATAATTTAAATACTAACTTAGTTCCTATGATAGCATAGATACTATCTAGTACCATATTTAAAGATATGTATGCTATTAGCATTAGACTGAAATACAAATTAGGGTCATATAAAGAAATAGTAAAGTTTGGGAGTGTGACTACTAAAGCATCGATTTTTAGACATTCTTTGGCTTGGGTTATGATTGCATCATTGAAGTTTTTGAGCCTACAATCTATCAATGCAATCTAGTAAGGACACTAGAGTTTGTAATTAAAGCGTGGATGAATGTGGATGTTGATTTTAGCGATATGAAAATACTTATATCCATCATCTAACCATTTATCAACCTCCCCCAGTGAAAATTATTCAAGCGCTACTAGTTAGAGATTAGATCCAGAAAAATGAAGATCACATTCCAAGATGTGCATATAACTTAGGCTTTGCATAAATTTAATAGATTTTCTAGCGTAAATATCCTTTTATTTGGGAAGAGGAGGAAATGTAGCAACTAAAAAACTTTGATAGAATTGCAATAAATGTTGAATGTAAGAGAAAGAGTGAGGGGAACCTACAAGAGTTCGTGAATAGGATGTCATGGTTGTTGAAGAGGGTGTCCTTCGTTGCCTCACTGTACGACTTACATGCCTGTTCATCAAAGCTTACTATGTGTCTTACATCGACGATTGATGAGAAAATAGCAACTACACACAACACTAGAGGTGATTCTAAGAGCAACTTAGCTCCAATAACATTCTCTACTCGAATCACATGTTCGCTCACTACGCTCAATGGTTCAACAGAATATAACAAACTCAAATCAAAGAAATCTTACAAAAAATACCTAAGCGATGCTTCAAGCTGAAATGCTTTGAAGGAGTAAGGCACTTCACTTGAGATATCTCAACCCGAAATGCCTCTTAGGGTGCTTCAAAACTTAATTTATAAAAGAAGAAGAACCTTCTCGACCACACAATATGCATGATGATTCATCACACAATAACACACAAACTAAGGAGATAACTTTCCTGACAAATCATGTACAATAATAGCATCTTTGATAGTGGCTATAGTAGGTGAACTATCATTGTATTATTATAATGATGGCAAACCATTTTAATTATTATGATGATAGACTAGATTGTGGGTCTCGAGTCACTAAAATCCCCATCATTAGGATCTGACATATACCAATCTTGTTCATGATTAGCTCATGGACCAATAATATAGCAAATCTTCTCACAATCACCATCTCTTCGATATGTTTGTAGATGAGCATCCAGATGATACAACTCAAGAGATAGAAAGATTGTTTGGTGAAGTTGACAATGAATCTAGATATCATGAGCATTTGATATGTAGATGTCCTAGTAGAATGCAGATCCCCAGGAATTCATCCAATTTATTCTTCAAAATATGCAAGATGATAAATAATATTATGATGTAGCATCTTGATTTATGAAATGCCATGACCTAAATTAAACATTACTATAATATAGAAAATCTCCTCATTGTGTAGTTAACCTATGAAATAAAAACTTTGGATATCCTGAATGAATATTATTAGGAGAATGACCAAAATTTGCCCACCAAAACTAGAATGTAGGTGACATAGAATACATGCTAGGTGAAACACCACAAGATTTTAGGTCTTAACATCTTGACTGCAAGTTTGGCAGAGTGTCAAAATGATGGCACTTTGCCTACACTCTCCAAGTATGGTGTCACACTAGACCATGCAGATAACATGGCACCTTGGAAGTCCTAATGCTTGCGAAGCCACTTCTAGGCCTGCCTGCCACCCTCTGCAGCATAGTTAGCATGACACCTAGTTGCAAGGCTATTTTGCACAAATGAGATACTGATGATGGATTGTATAGATTGGCCAATTCTTCAACTGTGGGACCTGCTACACTACGCTACGTTGCATAGTGTAGCAAGCCAAGTGGTGCCAAAACTCTTAAGTGGTGCAGTTGGCAATGACTTGGTCTCCAAGGATGCTTGCCCTATCTCATCCTTGGAGTATGACTAGCATGCCATGGAGAAAATCTGAAAAATTGCACAAAAGTCATCCTGTTTTGGGTACTATACTATGCTACATTGCACAGCGTAGCAGGATGTCGAAGGTCTCCTTCATGTTGTTTTGACATAAAAAAATACAATTGACCATATTTCAACCATCAAGGTTGCCTGTCCCACTTCACCCTCAGGTCACAATCAAAGCTTCCTGACAAAACATTATAGGTTGCATCCCAAATTGACTGCTACACTGTGCTACGCTACACATCATAGCACAGTGTAGCAAAGATATCCAACGTAAAATGTGTCCCAAAGATGAAACTGTGAGGTCTCAGGCATGGACATCATGGTTGTCAACTGTTGAAGTTGCTTGTCTGGCTGGGTCTCAAAATCATCTGTGCAGTCTTTAACAATGTTTATTTGCAATGGGGCTTGCTACACTGTGTAGTGTAGCATAGCATAGCAAGCTAGTGTTTACACTACACTGCTACGTTGGGCAGCGTAACACTTGCAAAGAAGCCCTAGGACACCTCCAGAACCTCCAAGACTTGTCATCGATTCACATTTTTGCACTAGCATCTCCTTGATGGCCAGATTAGTAGTTTTCTTTGCTTGTTACCCTCCCCCCCCCCCCCTCTTTGCTACTACCGTGCTGCATAGCATAGCACCATGTCTACTGCAGCGCGGCACCCTGTGGAGCGTAACATCCAGCGTCCTATCGCATGCCCCACGCGTAACATGGGACAAGCATAGCAACCAGTGTTCCATGTCCTACATGTGACATGTGACATCTCCCACACTACCACATGGCACCAAATCCACATTTTGGGCTAACCCTAGCCCTATAAGTACCCTTACACCCTAGTGCTTAAAAGGGGGGAGGGGGTTTTTGGCTTGGATTAGGGAACAAGAAGGCAGTGGGCATTTCCATTTTGGCATTTTGACATTTTGGCATCTTGGAACCTAGCTCCGTGGGTGAACAAGACCCAAAGCACACCACTGGCAAAGAGGCACAACTACACTGGATGGTACACTGCAACCCCATTGCAAACTTGTACAACCTCACATAGTACACTGTGGCTACTGACCTGGTAGGCATAGTTCAACACAGCGAGCACCAAACTTCACAGTCCAATGCCACTAAGGCTGTGACTACGCTACCACTGCGCCTATTGTACACTGTGAATACTTTTGTGAACTAGCTACACTCCCTCTTCTGGGACAGTACACTACTATTGTTGAACTTTGTTGCATTTCTCAAGCATTTTTTTGTGGCATTTAGTGTAACATTTTTATTTCCTCACTTTTTCATACATGTTTGCATGTTCACGTCAATGTTCTCAGGCTGGGACATCCTACTATGCTCTGGTTTAGCTGGATCAAACACCTATGTTTAACATTGTACAAACCTTTCTTATGCACAATCATTTAATACCATGTAACTCCCTATCTGATCGACAAGACTGTTCAGGGCACCCCGTTTCCGTTTTTCTCCAGCATGGCCCTCACATGAATCCGAGGTTAGGTTGTATACCTATGGACCTCTCAGTGTTTCAACCACCAATTTTTTCAGACATCACATTTTTTTGATGCTAAAAGGAGGGTCGAACAATGTCTTGCACAACGTAGCGACTACGTCACCCGCAACATAGCAACATAGTGGGTACACCTTGCATAGTGTAGTGGCTACATCATGCGTAGCATAGCAGGTACATCCTATGTAGCATAGCGGCTGCATCACACATAGCATAGCGAGCCTAACATGCCCCAATGTAGCAAGCATTGCAAGCTCCAGCATAGCGAGTGTGATGAGCTACAATGTAGTAAGCATGCAAGCTACAGCGTAGCAAGCTCTAGCATAGCATAGCAGTACCAAAGTTTGTCATTTCTCATAGTTCTCTTATTAAGCATTTTTTTCTGCATTCTACACTTAGCCGTTTACTCACAATTATTTGCTACTAGCAAACTTGATCATTTCTTTGCAATTTTCAGGGTTAGCCATCTTCTACAAATAGTGATCTATGAATATGAATCCAGATCAACCTTCCACATTAGTGTCTAATGCACTTTACACTAGGATCTAGCCAAAGCATGCTGCACTAAGCCATGAACAATACAATTTTATTTGTTCCAAAATCCAGGTAGGATTACCAATGGATTACCTTGATGTTGAGGCAAAACAGGACTATGAACGGATGGGAGTACAACCCCTCCTTGTTCGACATAATTCCACTCACAAACTCCTATAACTAGCTATTGTCCTAGCTCATTCGTGCAAATGAGCATGATGCAAGGACAACCTCAGAGGAAGCCTCACAAAACAAAGAAGATGAGTTTGAGGCCTACTTTGAACATGAGATCCCTCTCCACACCATCTTCCCAGAACCACTCCCTAGTATAGCCCCTCCTTGGTTCAGTCCACCTGTCCTCTCTGAGATGGTGACCATGCCAATATAGCCTTCCTCGCAAACAACTAATGTGTTCGCCCAACACTATGCTCATGGAGGGGCCACCTCCCAACCCCTAACAACTTAGGCAGCTTATGTCCTACCCATCTCATTGGCACTTGCAGTGTCCATCCAACCCACTCATGTGTGGCCCACTTCGATCACTACATCAATCGCTCAATCAACACATCAATGCCCATCTACTACGACGTTAAATTGGCAATGCCCATCCTCTATGACATTAAACTGGCAACACTTGTTTGCTTCGACGTTAAACTGGCAACAACTGTTTGCTACGACGTTAAACTAGCAAACTCCACAACAAAAAATTCTGCCCTATGCTATGCAACCAACACAAGTCCAACCAATGCAACCAACTCTCTCATCCCCAAGCTTGGATCAAGGATTCTAGATAATCCAAAGCTTGATTAAGGAGATCAACCAACTCATGGTTGCCTCCTCTGACAACATCAAGGTGGTGGACTTCTATGGAGAAGACCCCATAAGTCTTATGGTACCATCCCTAACTCTTCCAACTAGGATCCAGCTACCTTAATTTACCAAGTACAATGGTGAAGGGGACCCCAATGCACACTTGGTTACATTTTGATCTGAGTGCCTACTTCTTCAAGCCTGGCCACATGCCATCATTTGTGTGTTCCCCATGTCACTCACTGGTAAGACCTTAGACTGGTATCGCATGCTACCCAAGCCTCAATCTCCACTTTGGAGGATCCCATAAGCCAGTTTGTAATACACTTTAGGTACAACCTAAAGCCTGAGGCAACCCTCGACCAGCTCATGCAGGTTAAGTAGGGGCGTCTAGAGCCTATGCTAAAATTCCTCCAATGTTAGAATGTTGCATTGAGTGAAATGCATGAACCCTTAGCGGAGATACATCTACTGGCCATCTTCAAAGGTGCAGTAAATGACTTCATTAAGTTTAAACTATATTATCTAGCCTCGAAGTCTCTTGGCCAAGCCTTTACCCAAACAAAAGACATAGAGGAAGCAGTGTAAGCTAGTAATGATCTAGCCTATGTTGCCTACATAAACCAACATCCTCGCAAGAAAAACACAATAGTGGCAATAGTGGCCACAAGCACAAAAGCAACCAACTGAGGCCTGATAGTTAAACAACCCAATTCCCCAACTCACAAAGCTACCAACTCTGGCACCAACTCACCTACATCGGTAAGGGCCACCCTAAGGCCCAACTTTGGGTACAACGATCACTCAAAGTATACACCGCTACCAATGGAACCCTCTAAACTATTGGAGTGACTTCTAAAAGCTGGGCAAATCCAATGCAAACATGTATTAGAGATTGCCTATCAAAAACATGACAAGTACTGAAAACTACTGAGGAACCTTGCCTCAATAGTACCAAACGAGCCTCCAATCCCGCGACACTTCAAGCTGGACCAATACTATCATTACCACCAATTGTCTGGTCATAGTACTGACAAGTATCGTGCTTTGCAAGATGACCTACAAAGAATGATAGAACAGGGTCAACTAGTGCTCAACATAGTAAGTCAAATCAATGCAGGCGACGCTTCTTATGTCATAAACTCTATTAGCATAGGTAGCAATCCCAAAACTGTGCAACAACCTTTTGTGATTTGTATGCCTTCCAGTAAGGCAAGGATCCCCTTGGCTTCCACAAGCAAGAGGCCTCCATTTGTTATCAAAGTGCCACCTCGAGCACCCACAACACCCTTTGTGGCAAGGTTTCACAACAATTGTCCACTAAGATGTTAAACTAGCATGACGTAGCAAAAAAAATTGCTAAGCAACCTTTCATCATTAAAGTGCCATAACAAGTTGGCCCTACAATAACTCCTAAGCCACCCTTCATCATCAAGGTGCCACAACATGATGGCCCCTCACCTACCTGACACCCAACAATGGGCAATGTCTCAATCTCTCCTCCCTCAAGGGTCGACCCCACTAGCAACCCAGGTAGGCCTACCAAATGGCAACGCAAGAAGATGAACGAGCACCTTGCGACCCCCATGGTTGAAGTAAAGGCCATAACCAACAAGTAATAACTAAACACTGGGGCCTCTACCCCCAAGCAAGCTAAGAAACCCAAGCCCAAATCCCCTCCATGAGGGATTCGTCTCTCAAGCCACATGGAGGAGGTTAAGACCAACATAACAACTAATGACAACAACTTCATAGTTGTACTAACCCAGGTGAAATAAATGCTCAAGCAAAAGAACATAACATTAAGCTTATACGACCTAGTCATGATCTCATTTACTCACCACCAAGCCTTGGCCCAAATGTTGGCCTCCATTCCTATTACAAAAGACATCCCTACATATGAGGCATCCATTCGAGCAACAATGGCATCCCCTACACAACAAGAATCGAGTTCAACATCCCTAGTGTTCTGCGATGATGTAGTCAAAGCCAACCCTGAATGAGGGGAGATCACTGTAGCTCCACTATCCATTAGCATACATGTTGGGCAATGCACCATTTGCAGAGTGCATGTCGATGATGGTGTAGCAACAAATTTTGTCTTGTACTCCATCATCAATAAGCTAGGCCTGGTAGACAAAATCAGGCCAACCAAAGCTGCATGTCTAAAATCCTTCAATGGATCACACATCACTACCAAGGGTACAATCAACATAGCCTTTGTGGTAGGAGAGAAATTCCCCACTAGTGCAGATTTCACTATCATAGAGGAGATTCCAAGTTTCAACATGATTCTAGGCAGGCCTTGGCTAGCCCAACTAAGGGTCATCTCCTCTCCCATCCATCAAGAAATCCACCTTCCATACGAAGGTGGTCAAGTTATCATCCATGGTGATAACACCTCCTCTCTGACTATCTGCGACATTGACATGGTGCAAGTGTTCGAGGTGGAGTTTCTTGGTGGTACACTTACAACAACCAACCCAGCACCTAAGGCTAACACACCCGAACAAGTGGTTGAAACTAACAGTCACCCAAAGGATCCTAAGCCTTACACACCCCCTAATCTACACCTAATTAGGAAGTAACTACATGACCAAGACTCTCCCTTGGTCAAAAATGCACTAGGTGCCTGCCTACCCTTTACTTCCACTTGCCCTTCATTTTTGACTTTCATTTACATCACACTAGTTTACGCGTTTACATTCTGCCTACTTATTTAGATCACACCTTTTGCTTTTTTACACATATCTACTTTGTTTATGCATTCATAAACTTAGCTTACACGTTGCATTTTTTAAAAAAACAAAAACATACAATCTGAAAAGGCCTTAAACTAGCATTTGGCCTAGAATGGCCTTAAACTATCGCCATAGCCTGCTAAGGCCTAAAACTGGCAACCCACATCTTGATAGTGCATTAAATTTGGTCCAAAAAGGCCTTAAACAAGCCTACAACCTGAGATGGCCTAAAACTATCACTTTTCACATTACTTTCCTTTCATTCATTCATTTTAACTCTATTTACAACAGGTGTTGCTTGATGTTATTTTCTTTCTAGTTAATTTTTGTAAGATCTTGCAAGTACACAACATGACCATGCATGCAGCATCGCATCTTACACAAGCAAGTTAAAAAATCGTCCACTATGATGTTAAACTGGCATAGCATGTCCTTGGGCCATGACATAAAACTAGCACCCACAGAGTCATCCGCTATGATGTAAAACTGGCAGTAGCCATCCGCTATGATGTAAAACTGACAGTAGTCTACTAGGACTATAAACTAGCACATCATGGTCTGCCAAGACCTTAACCAAGGTTTGCATTCTACCAGGACTTTAAACTAGCATGTTGCTAATCTATTTGTGGCATTCATAGCCTCATCATTGCCCACCATTTTGCTAATCTCTTGGAATACTTTCCATTCCTACAGCTTTCACAGCATCATCGTCCTGGCAATATCACTAGCTTCCTAAGCACTTGCAACTAGCATAGCATTTGAGACATTTACAACATCTTCACATCTAGCACTTGTAGCAACTTCACGTCAAGCATTTGCACTCACATTTCATGTTGTGTGGTTTTCTTGTCTTCTCATAGTTTTGTTTGCAAGACGAAGCCCTGATGGTCATGCAAAGGTACATCTCATTGCAACAGCAAGTCACCGCATTACTCTGATGTGCATGATTTAACTAGTTAAGTCACTCAAGAGTGCACATCCCTCTCACCCCTATTACAGCCTATGCACATCCAATCCTTCATCCCAAAGTCCTCTTGTCCCATACATACTCATGATTACACATCCCCCCAATGCATACACACTATGATGCACATGGCATTCTCTTCACATCAACTGCTAAACTCATGACAGACGTAACACAACTCATCCCATGGGGAGCCTTTGTGGACTGGCCAAGATCCTAAATAGATGTAACACAAATCATCCTAGGGAGAAAACACCTATTCGACAAATGCAATGTGAATGCATCAAAACAAAGTCCATCATCTCAATGGCCAACTTGTAGCTAACATTCGGTAGTATGCCGAACCCAAAGAAGGTTTTCCTCACAAAAAAAAGAAGAATGGGGAAAAACACATCCCCAAGCAAATTGACAATGTTGCAACTTCGCAACTGGCCTAGTCTTGGATCAACTTTGACTCTCTCATGAGCACCCTAATGAGAGGTCAACATTTCATAGGCAAACTACTTCATGCCATGGTCATTGTTAGCCATGCTAACTTCCAATTTTACATCATGATTTTTCCACCATTTAAATTTCACCTCCCTAGAATTACCTATACCCCTTTTCCCTTAGCATAACCTTATTACCATAGCACTCTTAAGCATAACAAAACAACATCTAACCTTGTACTGACGAGTGATGTTGGTTACATGACGGCTATGGTGTTTTGTAATTCTTTATCTATGTCTCTCAGGTCACTCTTCTAGACATCAACAAAGAGGGGCCATTGAAACACCATAAAATTTTGGGTCTTGACATCTTAACTAAAAGTTTAGCTAAGTGTCAAAATGGTGGCACTTTGCCTACACTCTCCAGGTATGGTGTCATGCTAGACCACGCAGACAACATGGCACCCTGGAAGTCTCAACGCCTTCCTACCACCCTCTACAGCATAGTCAGCATGACACCTAGTTACAAGGCTAGTTTGCACAAATGGGACACTAAGGATGGACCATACAAATTGGCCAATTCTTCAATTGTGAGACCTACTACGTTGCATAGCGTAGTAGGCCAAGTGGTGCCAAATCTCTCAAATGATGCAATTGGCAATGACTTGGTCTCCAAGGATGCCTACCCTATCTCATCCTTGGAGTATGATCAGTGTGGCATGGAGAAAATTTGGCAAATGATACAAAATTCATCCTATTTTGAGTACTACATTGTGCTACACTACACAGCATAGCACAGCGTAGCAGGATGCCGAAGGTCTTCTCCACATTGTTTTGACATAAGAAAACATAGTTGACCGTCTTTCAACCTCCAAGGTTACTTGTCCCACTTCACCCTCAGGTCCCAATCAAAGCTTCTTGACAAAACATTGTAGGTTGCATCCCAGATTGACTGCTATGATGTGCTATGCTACATAGCATAGCACAGTGTAGCAAAGATATCCAGCATAAAAAGTGCCCCAAACATGAAACCAAGAGGTCTTAGGCATGGATAGCATGGTTGCCAACTATTGAAGCTGCTTGTCTGGCTAGGTCCCAAAATCATCTGTGCAGTCTTTGAAAATGTGTGTTTGCAATGAGGCTTGCTACACTGTGTAGCGTAGCATAGCGTAGCAAGCTAGTGTTTACACTATGCTACTATATTGGATAGCGTAAATAGTGTAACACTTGTAGAGAAGCCCCAGGACACCTCCAAAACCTCCAAGATACATCGTCAACTAGCATTTTTGCTCCATCATCTCCTTGACAACCAGATCAGCGATTTGCTTTGCTTGTTACCCCCCTTTGCTACTGCCACACTGCATAGTGTAGCACCATGTCTACTGCAGCGTGGCACCCTATGCAGCATAACAGCTAGCATTATATCCTATGCTCCACACATATCATAGGAAAAGCATAGTAGCCAATGCCCCATATCCCACACATGACATGGGACGTCTCCCACACTGCCACGTGGCACCGGATCCGCATTTTGGACTAACCCTAGCCCTATAAGTACCCTTGTGCCCTAGTGCTTAAAAGGGGGAGGCAGTTTTTGGCTTGGATCGGGGACCAAGAAGGTAATGGGCATTCTCATTTTGGCATTTTGACATTTTGGCATCTTAGCACCTAGCTCCATGGGCGAATGAGACCTAGAGCACACCACACCAGCAAAGAGGCACAGCTACACTCCATGGTACATTGCAACCCCATTGCAAACTTGTACAACCTCACATAATACACTGCGGCTACCAACCTGATAGGCACAATTCAACACAGCAAGTACTAGACCTCACAGTCCAATGCCACCGAGGCTGTGACTGCGCTCCCACTATGCCTATTGTACACTATGAATACTTTTGTGAACTAGCTACGCTCCCTCTTTTTGGGCAGTACACTATTGTTGTCAAACTCTGTTTCATTTCTCAAGCATTTTTTTATGGCATTTAGTGTAACATTCATATTTACTTGCTTTTTCATACATGCTTGCATGTTCACGTCATTATTCTCAGGCCGGGACATCTTGCTATGCTCTGGTTTAGCTGGACCCAATGCCTATGCGTAACATTGTACAAACCTTTCTTACGCACAATTTTTTAACACCACATAAGTCCCTGTCTAATCGACGAGACCATTCAGGGCACCCCATTTCCATTTTTCTCTAGCACAGCCCTTGCATAGATCCAAGGTTAGGCTGTATGCCCGTGGACCTCTCAATGTTTCAGCCACCAATGTTTTTGAACATCACAGTAGGGTATATGGATATTTTATAAACCATGAAACTCATCTAGCTGATAATATGATCATAAGATGGTGTTTTCATCATACAGGTTTTCAAAATCACAAAGGTTAATTTCAACAAAAGTATTAAGTTTAACTGTAGGTAATTCATTAGGATGATTGGCATAGGATGTGTTAGTAACAAACAAGGTTTGGGTGATGTCACAAAATGGTGAAATGATTTGGTTCATTGACACAAACTCATCCCATGAAGATTCATGAGACTTTCAACAAGCTACTTGTTCAAATATTGGCATATATACCTCAAGAGATTGGTAGGGTTTGATCTTCCTAGTTGATCTCAAGGTCTAATATAAGTGTACTTGATGTTGGTAGGTGTAATTATGCAAGGATTTACAATGCTCTCTATTTTTTCTTACTATGGTAATATGTTGCATTGACCAGACTTTGGGATTCTTACCGAGTTGTTCATTTAATAATTTCCTGTCTTTGCTAAGATCCTTGTAAAAACATGAAACATAATTTACACAACCTAAAAACCTTTGTAGTTGGACCTTATCTTTCATTTCATCTAAAAAATTATTGATTGATTTTACAACATGATTCTGCAGTGCAATTTTACCATTAGTAATTTTTAATCCTAAGAACTTGATATTTTGTTGAGCAATAATCATTTTTGTTGGAGATAAGACTAAATCATTTTTATTTATCAAATCATAAAAATCTATAAATGCTCTAAATGCTACTTTATATTTTTAATCAATATTAATATGTCATCTATGTAAAACATAATAAAATTAAAACTATGAAAAATGCAATCCATGCATTGTTGGAATATCGATGGTGTCGTCTTGATACCAAATGGTAAAACTATTCACTCATATAATCCTCCTAGCACTGTGAATGCCATCTTCCATAGATCTTCAAAGTAGACCTGGATCAAATCCAAATTTTAGATTGAATTTTGAATATATGTGTGTATGAAGGAGTCATTAGAATAAATCATCCTTCTTAGGTATAAGATATTGGATAGCTTTTATGAGATCATTCAAATGCTTATAATTTACCATAAGCCTCTTCTTGCCTCAAACTAATTTTGCTCTCTTGTTGACATAGAAAGCAACACATGCAAATATACTTGTGTTACATTGTATAAGACTTGTTGAGTAATTGCTTGATCTCTTTTTCACATTCTTTCTATAACATAGGAAACATACCAATATGGTGTGCTTTTACTTTAAACTTCAGTTTGTCCTATAACTCAATATGACACCAATGTTCTTTCTTACGTTGAAAGCAAGTTTTCTTTTATTTTTTGAAATTTATCAACATGTTTTTCAACTTGATTTACTACCCATTGGACATTGTTATTATGTTTTATTTTAGTTTGTAATGGATACCTAGTATAATAAAAGCTTTTCCTCTCAAATTTATCATGTTGTAAACTAATATAATTAGTATGAATAGCATACAATTCTAATTGACTTAAATTATCTGTTTCTATGAAAAGATCATATGATGGTAGATCAAAACTATAAACAATAATATGGATAACCTTACCAGAAGGTGTTAGGATCCGAATTACTACCTTTTGATCTATGGATCTTTTCTAGGTGTTGAAAGTAACATATGTTTTTTCTTTGTCTTCCCAAAATTCTATAGGAATGGTGCTTGGCCTAGCTAAGGATATCTTAGCACCACTATTAATTAGAACATCTATAGGGCACAACTTGTATGATAGTAATTTTATCTTAAAAGTACAAATAGGTAGATGTGTATTTACTACTTTGTTTTTGTTGACTACTTAAATTGGCATTATGAAATTTGTTTCATCCTTATATTGCTTCTATTATTCACTATTTTCTTCTATTTGTAGGAGTTCTAACTCATGAGTAGCCCATTGGATAAAAGTCTGAAATTGTTGAATCTGATGTTGTTGCCATACAACTCTATCAAGATTTGGCATTGGAGAATTGTTTATCTTAATGGCTTCTATCTCTATTCTTGCTTCAAATACAAATGCTTGTGTTTCTTCTTCTTCTTTATGTTTTCTTAAGATCTATTCAAGATCTTATTATTCTTCAGTAGAAGAAGGAATTGGTTGTGAATATAAATAATCATGTTATTCCTAGAACTATCTCTTAGAGAGTTTCAGTTCTTCTTTCTTTTGTTGTAATCTTCATTGAATACCAATATATCACTAGATATCTTCAAGTGGTATTTTTTCAAATTTTTCTCTAATTTTCTTAATTTTTCTAATTCTCTATACATAGGATCCTTATCTAAAGTCTTGGGTTGCCTAAGATTCTTATGTTTCTTATAATGAGATCTAGAAGTTGAAGCACAATTCATATTTGTGTAAAAAATTACATCTGAATCGTCGGAATTCCACACTTCCCCCCACCCCACCGCAGGAAAAGAAAAGTCAAATACATGAGGAATTTCAGACTTAGAGAGTACACCACTACTACCATCAGTATAATAGTTAGAGGAATGTAAAATAATATCACCTTGGTAAAATGAAGTATCCTTGTTAGAGATAAATTCATAATATTTTTTAGAGAGATTATGATTAATGGTAAAATTTATGTTCTTAGGGTATTGATCCTTTTTAGAACACTTGTTTGCAAAATGATTACCTTTGCATAAAAAAAACATTTTATCTAGTTTCTCTGAGCTTTTCTAAATTTGTATTTAAACATTCCTTTAAAGTGTTTTTATGGTTATGTCGACCATGAACCTTATTTTCTATGCCATTTTTTTTGTGGCTTATGGAATTGTCTTTTTGGTTTATGATCTTAGCAACATGATGACTTAAGATATTTATCCTTTGGACACAATTTTAAACATAATGATTTTTTTATTTTACTAATTAATTCTTTAGTCCAATTTTGTGCTTGTTGGTCATAACAAATCTCTGTACTAATATCCATGAGAAATTGATGTATAGCACCAAAACTCATTTATGCTAAAACCAGGTTTTGCCTTTTGAGTTCAACTAGGTACTTATTACAAAATGGCTGAGGTAAATAACCAATTAATTTTTCTTTTGCATCTACCTCATGTTAGTTTTCCATTGTAATAAAGTTATTCCATGTCATTCAAAAATTTAGGTAAATCCTCAATACCATATAATCTTGGTTTATAATATCTATCCTTGTATACAATTTCTTGATTTTCTTTATTCCCTATGAATTTCTTAATAATGATGTTGAAAAATACTATAGATGATGCACTAATTAACTTTCTTTCAATCCTACCTGAATCACATGTTCGCTTACTTTTCTCAATGGTTCAACAGAATATAACAAACTCAAATTAAAGAAAGCATACTCTTTATTGCATAGCACAGTAGGAGAGCTTACAACAAACACCTAAGAAATTTTTTGAAATGGAATGCTTTGAACGAGCAAGGTGCTTTCCTTCAAATATCTCAACCTAGAATGCCTCTTAGGATGCTTCAAACCATAATTTATAGAAGGAGATCCTTCTCAATCATATAATATGCTTGATGACTCATCACACAATAACAAACAAACCAAGAAGATAAGTCTCCTGACACATCATGTACAGTAATAGCATCTTTGATAATGGCTACAGTAGATGCACTACTGTTGTATTATTACAATGATGGCAAACCACATTAATTATTATGATGCCAGAGTGGATTGTGGGTCTAGAGAGTCACCAGAATTCTCATCATTAGGATCTAACATAGAACAATCTTGTTTATGATCGGCTCATGGACCAACAACATAGCAAATCTTTTCACAACCGCCATATCTTTAGTATGTCTACAAATGAGCATTCAAATGATACAACTCAAGAAACAGAGAAACTATCTCGTGAAGTTGACAATGAGTCTAGATATCATGAGCATTTAATGTATAGATGTCCTAGTAAAATGTAGATCCCCAAGAATTCATCTAGTCTATTCTTGAAGATATGCAAGATGCTAAATAATATTATGGTGTAGCATCTTAATTTATTAAATTTCATACCCTAGATTAGGCATTACCATAATATAAAAAATCTTCTTCTTATTCAATTAAATTGTGATATAAAAACCTCACATATACCGAAGGGATATGGTTATGAGAACGATCAAACATTGTCCACCAAAACCAGAATGCAGGTGACATAGAATACATGGTAGAGTTTATGAAAATTTTATAAACATGAAACTCCTATGGCTGATAATATGACCATAACATGGTGTTTTCATCATACAGGTTTTCAAAATCACAAAGGTTAATTTTAACAAGAGTATTAAGTTTAATTTCAAGTAATGCATTAGGATGGTTGGCATGGAATGTGTCAGTGACAAACAAGGTTTAGGTGATCTTACAAAATGCTAAAATGATCTGGTTCATTGACACAAACTCATCTCATGAAGATTTATGATACTTTCGACAAGCTACCTATTCTAATATTGGCATATATACTTCAAGAGATTGGCAAGGTCTAATCCTCTTGGTTGATCTCAAGGTCCAACCTTCACTTATTAGCAAATCTATACAAAACACAAACAAACTCAAACTTTCATTAGATTTTAGAGAGGTTAAATTCTTTAGTCAAAAAATCTACTAAGAAATTAGATTTTCCATTAATAAACTATGTTTTAAAATCAAAATTTTCCAAAAATAATGCCAAACGTATTAAACATGTACGAGCAACTTTATTTAAGGTTTTAGCACTGAGATACTTGTTGATGTGCTTAAGGTCACAATGAATTATGAGTCTCTTTTTTTTGAAGAATACTCTAAATTTTTGTATGCCTTTAACAATGGCTGACAACTCCTTATAACTGCTATGGTAGTTTAGTTGGTTGGTGTTGGCGATCGTTTGGGACGTGACCGCCAACAAGTGTCCTCGAACAGGATTTAGGTGCCTGCTGGTCTCTGGCAACACCAAGGCCCAGATACCTCCAAATAAACTCAGTACTTAATGTGAGTATGTGTGTGTGCTGTTGCGGCGTGCAGTTGTGAGAAATGTAACGATTGCGTTGTGTGTGAACTACAAATGACTTACTTTAAAGAGATTCAGCCAACTTTGCCAAGTACTGTGAGTTCTTGAAAATTTTCTATTTTGTTCAACTACATAGTCTACGCGGTCCTTATAATACCTACTTGTAACAAATAAAATTTTGCAAAAACATTTGAGCACAACTCCGCAATCTACTTCTAATTTTCCCCAGAGAAAGAGATAGTTCCACAAGAAAACTAGAAATAGAGCAAGATTCGATGGAAATA
>MNCI01027806.1:94541-122026 GCA_015680685.1 Gnetum montanum | reverse complement strand
AGTCACCGATGGAAATTTCCGTGTCATCAGGATCTTACTTTATATCTTCTTTTGTTTCGTGCATCTCCTGAAGACTGACAAGCTGGAAATAGGCACCTTTGGGAATTGCCATTAACTTTTTCAACTATCAAATTGCAAAAACTTTTAACCAGTTTTATCATGCCAACCTGTTCCATGAAATGGCCAAAATGTGCCAACAGTTGGGTGCAAACTTTCCTTAGGCATAGCAACATATATGAATTACCCCCTTCAAATTTTCCTTGAAAGTTGCTCCCCAAAACTCATAAGATGCATTTATCTCTAATATGAGTGCACTTGATGTTGGCAATCATAATTGTGGAAGGGATTTGTAATGACCTTTGATTTTTCTTACTATGGATGTATGTTGCATTGACTAGGCTTTGAGATTTTTACTGAGTTGTTTACTTAATAATTTCTTGTCTTTGGCAAGATCCTTGTAAAAACTTGAAACATAATTTACACAGCCTAAAAACCTTTGCAATTGGACCTTATCTTTGATTTCATCTGAAAAATTCTTGATTTATTCTGGAACATAATTCTACAATGCAATTTTATGATTAATAATTTTTAATCCTAAAAACTTGATACTTGGTTGAGCAATAATCATTTTTGTCAAAGATAAGACTAAACAATTTTTATTTACAAGTTCATAAATAATCTATAAATGCTCTAAATGCTACTTTGGATTTTTGCTCATTATTAAGGTCGTTTATGTAAACCATAATAAAATTAAAACTATGAAACATGCAATTCATGCATTATTGAAATATCGATGGTGTCGTCTTGATACCAAATAGTAAAATTGTCCACTTGTATAATTCTCCTAGCACTATGAATGTTGTCTTCCATCAATCTTCAAGGTAGACCTGGATCTACCAAAATCTAGATTTTAGATCAAATTTTGAATATATGTGTATATGGAGGAGTCATTAGAATAAATCATGCTTGTTAAGTATATGATGTTAGATAGCTTTTATGAGATTACTCAAAAGCTTATAATTTACCATAATTCTTTTCTTTCCTCGAACTAATTCTGCTCTTTGCTCTCTTGTTGACATAGAAAGCAACACATGCAAATATACTTATGCTATGTTATATAAGAATTTTGTTAAGTAGTTTCTTGATCTCTTCTTCACATTCTTTCTGTAACGTAGAAGACATACCAATATGATGTGCTTTTGATTTAAACTTTAATTTACCCTACAACTCAATATGAAACCAATGTTCTTTCTTTTGCCGAAAGCAAGTTGGATCGTCCAATGCTAGGGTTAATACCTTTTCTTTTATTTGTTGAAATTTATCATCAAGCTTTTCAACTTGATTTACTAACCATTAGGCATTGTTATTGTGTTTTATTTTAGTCTATAATGAATACCTAATATAATAACTTTTCCTCTCAAATTTATCATGTTGTAAACTAATATAATTAGTATGGATAGCATGCGATTCTAATTGACTTAAATTATCCATTTCTACAAAAAGATCATATGATGGTAGATCAAAACTATAAAGAATAATATGGATAACCTTGCCAGAAAGTGTTAGGATCCGAATTACTACCTTTTGATCTATGGATCTTTTCTAGGTGTTGAAAGTAACATCTGTTTTTGCTTTGTCTTCCCAAAATTCTTTAGGAATGATGCTTGCCCTAGCTAAGGATATCTTAGCACCACTGTCAATTAGAGCATCTATAGGGTACGACTTGTATAACAGTAATTTTATGTTTAAAAAACAAATAGGTAGATGTGTATTTACTACTTTGTTTTTGTTGATTACTTGAATTGGCATTATGGACTTCGTTTCACCCTCATATTGCTTCCATTGTTCACTATTTTCTTCTATTTGCGGGAGTTCTAACTCATGAGTAGCCCATTGGATAAAAGTCTACAATTGTTGAATCTAATGTTGCCGCCATATAACTTTGTCAAGATTTGGCATTGGAGGATTGTTTATCTTGAGGGTTTTCATCTCTGTTCCTGCTTCAGATTCAGATGCTTGTGTTTCTTCTTTTTCTTCATGTTGTCTTAAGATCTATTCAAGATATTCCTATTCTTCAATAGAAGAAGGAATTGGTTGTGAATGTGAATAATCATGTTGTTCTTGGAACTATCTCTTAAAGAGTTTCAATTCTTCTTTCTTTTGTTGTGCTCTTTGTTAAATAGCAATATATTGATGGATATCTTCAAGTGGTACTTTTTTCTATTTTTTCTCTAGTTTTCTTAATTTTTCTTCTAATTTTATATACATAGGATACTTATCTAAAGTCTTGGGTTGCCTAGGCTTTTTATGATTCTTGTGTACCGTTTATGTCTTTATCTTCCATACAAAAAAATGGTGTTTTATCTCCAACATTTCTAACCTAAATGGAAGATAAATCTATAGGGTTTAATGATCTACCTGTCTATTTTACCAAGAACTCTTCTTCACTATCTAATGAAGCTTCTAGTTCAAATTCAATTGATTTTGTTGCAGGGTTTCCTATGTTGACACTCACGAGTTTTTTCTTATGGGACATTACATATATGGCTTCATTAGCAACCTTTTCTTCTATATCTTCTTCCCTATTTATGTTTATTTTTAATAAGACATTGCATTCCATATAGTGATAATGTTTGTCATGTCTTTGGATAGTTGTATGTGGACACGATGTATCTATGGAAGGACCATAGGTTTCTGTTATGAAGAATTTAGAAGATTCAGATGATGATACTTCTATTTGGCATTTAGCTTCTTGCGGTAAAGAAAAGGAAACTTCTTATAAAACTATTTTACCTTTATCATGGGATGGAATAGGTCCAAAACCCCTCTCTACATCCATGGTAATGTTTAATTTCTTGAATAATTTTTCCATTTTTTGAATGCTTTTACCTTTTTAGCTATTTCCTGTTTTGATAGTTCTTTTTTAATAACAAGGTTTGGCTGGCTATGAGGGATCAGATCTAAGGACTTATCCTTTGAGAAGAGTGGTAGATCTTTTTGATCTAGACCTTTTAAGGCTTAAAGGTCCTCATTTATAAGTTTTAAGGATTTCAAGTTAACCTGGTACCTTCTTTTACTAGTTTCACCTCGTTTAGGTTTTATGTATTCATAAAACTCTTCCTACAGATCAATCAGATCTAGAAACTACGTGTGTACTAGCAAATCTTCTATATTTATTCTAGCTCCATACTCCAGATTTTTTGTGCCAACATGGGTTTCTTGTCAGCCTAAGGGAAACAACATTTTTATACTAGTTGTATCATATCATTTAAATACTAACCTAGTTCCTATGGTAGCATAAATACTATATGATACCATATCTAAAGGTATTTATGCTATTAACATAAGATTAGAATACAAATTAGGGTTATATATAGACAGAGTAAAGTTTGGATAGTCAAAGGAGGCATAATGTCTTTTATTAGTTTCTACTAGTATTTAAGTATTTCTAGGATTTTATGCATATCTTTTCTTACACTATGCATACATTGGCAAAGTAAACCTATACATTAGTTAGCCTAGTTATGTAATTTTATTGTATCTACTAGAGAGATTATACTTTAATTATGGAGCATTGCATATATGGCTTCATTGGTAGCTTTTTCTTATTTTTCTTCTTCCTTATTCATGTTTATTTTTAATAAGGCATCGCATTCCATATAGTGATAATATTTGTCATGTATTTGGATAATTGTATGTGGACACAATGTATCTACATAAGGACCAAATTTTTTTGTTATAGAGGCTTCAGAAGATTAAGAACACAATTCTTCTGTTTGACATTTAGTTTTTTAGGGTAAAGAAGAGGAAATTTTTTCTAAAACTATTTTACCTTTATCTTGGGATGAAATAGATTCAAAAACCTTCTCTACATCCATGGTAGTTTTTAATTTCTTGAATAATTTTACCATTTTTTCAATAGCTTTTACCTTTTCAATTATTTCCTATTCTGATGGTTCTTTTTTAATAACAGGGTTTGGCTAGCTGCGAGGAATCAAATCTAAAGGGCTTATCATTTGAGAAGAGTGTGGAAGATCTTTTGGATCTAGACCTTTTAGCACTAAAAGGATTCTCACCTATAAGTCTTAAAGGTTTCAAGTGAACCTAATACCATCTTTTACTACTTTGACCTCTTTTAGGTTTTATGTATTTATAAAAATCTTCATGTAGATTAGTTAAATCTAGATGTTGCGTGTGTACTGGCAAATCTTCTATATTTATTCTAGCTCCATACTCCAAATTTATCATGCCAACATGGGTTGCTTTTTAGCCTAAGGGCAACAACATTTTTATACTAGTTGTATCAAATAATTTAAATACTAACCTAGTTTTTATGATAGCATAGATACTATTTGATACCATATCTAAAGAGATGTATGCTATTAACGTAAGACTGAAAAAAAAATTAGGGTCATATAAAGAAAGAGTAAAGTTTAGACAATCAAAAAAAGACACTATCTCTTTTATTAGTCTTTACAAGTCTTTGCTTATTATCCAGGATTTTATGCGTATCTTTGCTAATACAATGCATAGTATCGAATAGTAAACTTATATATTGGTTAGCCTAGTTATGTAATTGTATTGTATCTATTAGCATGGTTATACTTTTCTTATGGAGCATTACATATATGGCTTCATTGGTAGCTTTTTCTTCTTTGGTTTCTTCCCTATTTATGTTTATTTTTAATAAGGCATCACATTCCCTATAGTGATAATGTTTGTCATGTCTTTGGACAGTCATATGTAGACATGATGTATCTACGAAAGGATCAAAGGTTTCTATTATGGAGGCATCAGAAGATTCAAATGATAATTCTTCTGTTTGTCATATCACTTCTTGGGTTAAAGAAGAGGAAACTTCTTGTAAATCTATTTTACACTTATCCTAGGATGGAATAGGTTCAAGAACCTTCTCTAGATCCATGGTAATGTTTAATTTCTTAAATAATTTTGCCATTTTTTTGGTAGCTTTTACCTTTCAACTTCTTCCTGTTTTGATACTTATTTTTTAATAACAGGGTTTGGCTGGCTGCCAGGGATCAAATCTAAGGACTTATCCTTTGAGAAGAGTGTAGTAGATCTTTTCAATCTAGACCATTTAGGGCTAAAAGGACCTTCATCTATAAGTTTTAAGGGTTTTAGGTGAACTTGATACTGTCTTTTACTACTTCGACCTATTTTAGATTTTATATATTCATAGATCTCTTCCTGCAAATTAGTCAGAAATGGATACTACATATATACTGGAAAATCTTCTATATTTATTCTAACTTCATACTCCAAATTTTTCATGCCAACATGGGTTGCATGTTGGCCTAAGGGCAACAACATTTTTATACTAATTATATAAAATAATTTAAATACTTAGTTCCTATGGTAGTATAGATAAGATTTGGTACCATATCTAAAGATATGTATGCTACTAACATAAGACTAAAATACAAATTAGGGTCATATAAAGAAAAAGTAAAGTTTGGAAGTGTAACAACTAGAGCGTCAATTTCTAGACGTCCTTTGGCCTGGGTTATGATTACATGGTTGAAGTTTTTGAACCTACAATCTATTAATGCAATCTAGTAAGGACATTAGAGTTTGTAATTAAAGTGTGCATAAATGTGGATGTCAACTTCGACAATATGAACATACTTATATCCATCATCTAAACATTTATCAACCTCCCTTGACAAAAAAAATTGAAGCATTACTAGTCAAAGACCATATCCAAAAAAATGAAGATCACATTTCGAGATGTGCATATAACTTAGGCTTTGCATAAACTAAATAGATTTGCTAGCGTAAATATCCTTCTGTTTGGGAACAGGAGGAAGTGTAGCAACTAACGAACTTTGATAGAATTGTGAAACGTTGAATGTAAGAAAAAGAGCAAGAGGAACCTATAAGAGTTCATGAAGAAGATGTCATGGTTGTTGTAGAGGATGTCCTTCATTGCCTCACTGCACAACTTACATGCTTGTCCGTCAACCCTACAATGTGAACTTCGACGATCGATGAAAAAACAACAACTGCACACAACACTAGAGGCGATTCTAACATCAACTTGGCTTTGATATCATTCTCTGCCTAAATCACACATTCACTCAACGATTCAACAGAATATAACAAACTAAAATTAAAGAAAGCACACTCCTTATTGCATAGCACAGCAAAAACGTTTACAACAAATACCTAACACATGCTTTGAGTTGAAATTCTTTGAAGAAACAAGGCACTTCACTTCAAATATCTCAACCTGGAATGTCTCTTAGAGTACTTCAAACCTTAATTTATAGGAGAAGGAGAACCTTCTCAACCACACAATATGCATGATGACTCATCATGCAATAACACACAAATCAAGGAGATAACTCTCTTGACACATCATGTACAGTAACAACACCTTTGATAGTAACTACAATAGGCTGACTACCACTGCATTATTACAATGATGATAAACCACTTTAATTATTATGATGACAGAGTAAATTATGGGTCTAGAGAGTCACCAAAATTTCCATCATTAGGATCTGACATAGACCAATCTTTTTCATTATCAACTTGTGGACTAGCAATATAGCGAATCTTTTTACAACTGCCATATCTTCGGTATTTTTGCAAATGAGCATCCAAATCATACAACTTGAGAGACAAAGAAACTATCTGGTAGAGTTGACAATGAGTTTAGATATCATGAGTATTTGATGTACAAATGTTCTAATAGAATGTAGATCTTCAGGAATTTATCCAATCTATTCTTCGAGATATGCAAAATGCTAAATAATATTGTGGTGTAGCATCTTGATTTATGAAATACTATGCCATAGATTGGTCATTACCATAATATAGAAAATCTCCTCATTATTCAGTTAACCTATAAAATAAAAATTTTGGATATCTTGAAGGGATATGGTTAGAAAAATGACCAATCTTTGCCCACTAAGACCAAAATGTGAATGACATAGGATACATGGTAAGGTTTATTGACATTTTATAAGCATGAAACTCATCTAGATAATAGTATGACCATAAGATAGTGTTTTCATCATATCGGTTTTCAAAATCACATAGGTCAATTTTGATAAAAGTATTAAGTTAAATTCAAGCAATGCATTAGGATGGTTGGCATGGGTTGTGTTAATAATAAACAAGGTTTAGGTGATGTCACAAAATGGTGAAATGATTTAGTTCATTGACACAAACTCAACCTATGAAGATTCATGAAAATTTCGATAAGTTACCTATTCTAATATTGGCATATATACCTCATGAGATTGACAAGGTCTAATCCTCCTAGTTGATCTCAAGGTTCAACCTTCACTTATTAGCAAATCTATACAAAACACAAACAAACTTAAAATTTCATTAGTTTTTAAAGAGGTGAAACTCTTTGTTCAAAAAATATCCTAAGTAAGTAGATTTTACATTAATAAGTTTTGTTTCAAAATCAAAATTTGCCAAAAATAATGCCCAACGTATTAGACACGTATGAGAAAATTTATTAAGGTTTTAGCACTAAGATACTTGTCAATGTGCTTAAGGTCACCACAAATTATGAATCTCTTTTTTTGAAAGAATATTTTAAATTTCTCTATGCCTTCCAAATTTCTCTAAAGCTACTTCCAAAAATTCATACGATGCATCTATTTCCAATATGAATGTACCTGATGTTGGCAAGCGTAATTATGGCAAAGACTTCTAATGCTCTTTAATTTCTCTTATTGTGGATATATGTTGCTGATGAGTGGCGAGGTACCCCCTACACTCAACCATACGAATATCAGCATTACGCACAATCCAGTCGAACCCCAAGGACTAAATGCTTATGCACCTTCACAGAACAATTATGGGTTAGTCAATTGTTGTCTTCCCAAGCTTATTCATATGGCATGATTGTATGGTTAAGTAAACTTGAGATATATGATTTTTATGCTTTTTATGTTTTATGTCTTGATGCTAAGAGGGAAGAAGTGAATTAATTGAATAACTAATTTAAATTAACTAGTCAGCTAGGTCCTAACTAGTCCTAACACCAGCATCCGTTCCCATTTTCCATACACATGCTGAACCAGTGCAACATTATTGGAATTACCAAATACTAATTGTTACTAGGTTGCCAAGTGTTCCACGCATGCTCGAATTGTTCATACTGAGTGTGCTTACTTGTGAAAATTAATGAATCAATAAAAGTAACATTAATTAACTAATGAAACCATTAAAAATTGTAAATAGCATTAAGGGTAAGAGATAAGCTATTCCGAATGCTGCAAGGTTTATCACAAAGTTCATCTTTATTTCCAAACACAAGGTGTGCTCAGGTACACAATGCTTGAATAAAGATCTATTCACTTTATGACTCCTACTGTGGGCACTCAGAAATAATTTTAACTCTACGAACGAGAAACTACAAGATTTCAAGGGACAAAGAACTAACTGCAAAACCAAGTGCGCCCACCTCTTATTTATAGGCAACGAGATAGGTCTTGATATCAAATGTCCAATATTTCTTGGATGGATCCAATATCATAGACCTGATATCGCGGCTCATCATACCCCCACGACTGAATGAAAACTCATCCTCAAGTTCATTACAAAATATTGGGAAGGTATGGGATTATTGACTGAATGACAACTAATGATGACATGGGATGACACACTCAGAGTGCCTAAGAAATGGATCAACAAATATATTACAACATTGATGTTTATGCCCATTGTGGCAAAAATTGTACATAGATGACATCTAGACCCTCATTCGACAGTTTGAAGAGAGAGAGAGAGAGAGAGAGAGGCACGTTGCTACCAATGTCGAAACTGTGCACACCATTGTTCATCCATAGCCACATGTCCAAACTTGTTCCTTGCATAAACACCCTAGTTCTAGTCCATCCTGAGTGCTTCCTCTTATCCTAGTCCATTCTTTATGCAATTTCCATCTACACACACAACACACTTACAGATTAACAAGGGTAGATAAAACCTAATACAGCTGATACCTTGCCTTGATATAAAGAACATTGACTAGGTTGTGGGTATGATAGATACTGAGTTAGAGATTTTTGACTGATAACTACTCAAGGTGTAGAGGTAAGATAATTATGAAATGGAAAATTTATGGATAGGGCCCACACGACTAAGAGTGAACCTCCGGTAGCAATAGCGTGGAGAACTTTAAAAAATAAAAAAGATAAGAGAAATAACAATGGTGAAGCCAATAAAAAAACCAAAAATGAATGTCATTGATGGGGTGAATGAGAAATAGTTGATAGCAAAAACTTTTGAATGGAACGAGCTTAACGATTACACCAAAAAGGAATGCTAGCGGGTCCTCCCCAAAGTAGGCTCATGCCCTGAATTCCTTGACAAACCTACAAACCAAAGAGTTCATGGGCTCTCGGAATGACATATGGAAACAAAGGTTAAGAACTTACCCACAAGTATTTTACCGAAGACCAAAAATGCGTCAACCAAGATATAGACTCATCATAAAGTAGCAATGAGATGAAATGTGAAAAACAATATGAAAAGAGAGAAGAGAATGAAATAGAATCCCAAAAATTTAGGTTGTGTAAATTCCTGTGTGTAATATGTGGTTAAGGTNCCATAACCAATGCTTGTATCCCATTTTTCTTTATTATGTCTAAGGGATGTTCTTTGAATTTTCACTAGTTTTTTTTTTATAAATGAATGTGAAAATCACATCATGCAAAGACTTATTTGATTTAGTCAACTTCCTAATATTTTGTCAAGAGCGGGATGGTTAAAAACCTATGAAAAACATCCAAGTACCTAAGAGAATAGCCAGCACAAATGCATCGAACCCCCTTGAGGTCACACCTTTTTCCATCCATTTGAATCTTTCCTTGCTTCGAAGAGTCATCATTAATAAGTTTTTTTAGAAAAAGGATAATACATTTCCAAAACAAGGGAGACCATAGAGTTGCATGGATAATTGGGTGACGTGGACTCATTGCCTTTTTTATCCCAAGAAACCATATCTTATCATCAACAATGAAAATAAAAGGTAAAAATCAAACATTAGCAATCAACACTTATTATAATAACCCACCATCATGAGCACTTATTATGTGATGAATAAGAATAAATCTAACAAAGAAACAATAAAAATGTTAACAATGGTGTAAAACAAAAAGAGGTAAAGATAAACAATGTGTAAAACAAAAAAGGAAAAGGAACTGAGGGCTTAGAATGATTAGCATTGGTGGCCATCTTCCCCACGATTGAATTGGAAGAAGGAGATCTAAAATAATGAACAACGTTGTCCACCAACAGAGGTAGTATTAGTACTGGTTGTTTTAGGCTCATGGAAGGGTTTGGTTTACTGGATGTTAACCAATAACTTCTTATTCGGTCTTTCAGTTTTGTAGATCATCATGGCCCCTGAAGGAAAAGTTTCATGAATGATATAAGGTCCTTCCCACAACGTTTGAAATTTAGTTCGTTTTGATGCATGTGTGGGATTTTAATAAAGAACCTTATCTCTCGATTGCTATTTGACTTTCTTAATCCTTAGGACATGATGTTGTTTGTTAAAGGCCTTGTGCAGTTCATTGGATGACAGGGTGGCTAGTCGATTCTTATCTAGCAAGTTAAGGTTCATTAACCATTCTTTTTGTGCTAGATTGAGGTCAAGGTTAAGGTCACATGTCATGGATAGTGTACGAATCTCAGCTTGAATAGGAAGCGTCAAAATTTTACTATACACTAACTCATAAGGAGAGTAGCTTATAGGCAATTTCCATGTGGAGCGGTATGTCCAAAGAGCATCATTCAGTTTGGTACTCCAATCTCATCTATACTTGCTAATGGTTCATGTCAATATTCTTGTGATCTCCCTATTGGTGACCTTGGCTTGACCATTCGCTTGAGGATGATATGGTGCAGTCAATTTGTGCTCAACTTCTAAGTGTTGCATTAACTTTCGAACAATCGAACTTGTAAAATGTGTACCATTGTTAGAAATAAGTGCACGAGGCACGCCAAACCTGTTTACAATTTGTTGTTGAATAAATCATGCAGCGGTAGATGATGTATAGTCCATAACAGTGGCTACTTCTACCCACTTGGTAAAATAGTCAATAGCAACAATAATGTAGACTTTTCCATTGAACATTGATGTAATAGACCCCATAAAATAAATTCCCCATATGTCAAAGAATTCTAAAAGTTGAATCCATTGTTGCAGACCCTCCATTCTAGCAATTATTCCTCCATCACGTTGGCAGCACTCACAAGATTGGATGAAATGATGAACATCCCAGAAAAATATAGGCCAATAATATTCCACAAGAAAGATTTTTATGGTTATTCATCTCCTTGCATAATGATTCCCACAAGGGTTCTCATGAGCATCTTGGAGAACTCGCAATTGATCTACATCAAGAACACACCATTAAACCAAATCATTGAGAAATACCTTATAAAGATGTCCATTGATTTTCATGAAATATTTGTCTCGATGAAGAAACTATTATTTCTTTTTAACATCTAACCCTTGTGGTATTTCTTGTGTAAGAAAATAAGTGAGAATACTACTATACCAATTTTTATCAATGGGTAAGTGATTGTTTATCACACCTACAAAGAGGAGTTCATCAAGGAAACGATCAGAAATTGGATATTCATCCTCTTTGTTGTCCCATCACAACCGAGATAAATAATTAGCAACAACATTCTCAGTACCTTTACAATTTATCATCGTAAGATTGAACTCTTGTAAGATCACAAGCCATTGTATGATGCAAGGGCTCACCATTGGTTTATTCATTAGGAACCAAATTACACTATGATTCGTATGTAAAAATATCTTATAACCCAATACATAGTGCCTAAATTTTTCTAGTGCAAACACCACAACCATTAACTCCTTTTTCGTTGTGGTGTAATTAAGTTATGCACCAGCGATACTTCGATTTGCACAGTGGATGTAATAGAGACGTTTTTGGTCATCTAATTGTGTAAGTACAACTCCTAAGGCAAAGTTGGACATGTCTGTCATTATGTAGAATGGTTTGGACCAATCAAGATCTGTAGAATAGGTGTTTCTACAAGCTTTTGTTTTAAGGTTTGGAAGGCTAGCTCACATTTATTAGTCCATTCAAAAGGTACATCCTTCTTCGTTAGTTCTACTAAAGGTTTCACAATCCTTGAAAAGTTCTCAATGAAGCATCTATAATAACTAGTATGTCCAAGGAATGATCGAATGTATTTTATAGTTTCAGGTTTCCAAGTGATTCCTTGGATGACCTTAATCTTTTCAGGATCTACTTCTATTCCTATTTATGAAATCTTGTGCCCTAATACAATGCCTTCTTAGACCATTAAATGGCTTTTTTTGCCAATTGAGCCTTAAGTTGGTTTCCACACATCATTTTAGTATTTGCTTTAACTGGTCTAATGCTTGTTTAAAATCTACTCCATAGGTGGAGAAATCATCCATAAAGACCTCCACACCATTTCCTATTTGCTACTGAATGATACTTAGAACCAAACGTTGAAACATTGCTGAGGCATTGCATAAGCCAAACAACATCTGCTTATATGTAAATGTCCCCCAAGGACTTGTGAACATAGTCTTGGCTTGGTTTTTTGGTGTTATTTGAATTTGATTATATCCATTGTAGCCATCCAGAAAACTATAGTAGCAATGCCCTACCATGGTATCTAAGACTTGGTCGATGAATAGCAATGGGAAGTGGTCTTTAAATGTTTCCATGTTTAGTAGCCTAAAGTCTATACACACCATCCATTTACCTCCTTTTTGGGCATAATGACTAACAAAGTAACCCATTCACTATCAACAATGGGATAGATGAATCCAGCTTTTAAAAGTTGTTCAATTTCTTTTTTAACCACTTGCTTAATTTTTCATAGTAGTACAATTGTTTCATCGCATATAAGAATTCAGGTAAGTCTTATATTTTATGTAATATGGCTTTAAAATATCTATCTTAGTAGAATTCTTCCAAATTTTCTTTTACTCCTATGAATTCTTTGATAATAGAATTGAGGAAAATTATAGTAGGTTGGGAGACTAGCCTTTGCTTAATTGGAATAGGGATGTGATTCCACCATTTTCTAAGATTTCCTTTGAAATTATATGTGGCATTTATAATCGTATAACTAGTAGATTTCTTAGCTAAATCTATTTAAATATTTAGATAAGCTTGTATCGCATCTATGTCATCTTGTCGTTGCTTTAATGTCTTATCATCGATAGTGAATAATGACTATTGATCACCAGCTTTTCTTGTTTGTGTAAACATGGCATCTTGAGCCGCTTGGACTTGTTCATTAGTTTTGGATAATAAGATTGCTTCTTCTTTCTATCTCTCAATGAGATGGGAATGTTCAAATTCTTTGTCAGATTCCCCCTCATTCATGTCTATTCTTAGTTTCCCTTTTTCTTTTTTCTGTTTTAATTCATGCTGATGTTTTGTAAATTTTTGTAAATCTAATTTTGTAATTGTAGGAGGTGAAGTAGGAAAAGTAATATCAAAAGATATAGGAGACAGAGGTGGAACAGTAGGCTTTGGACGAGATTCAGATGTGCCAGAAAGCTTTTCTAATTTTCTATATAGCAATCCTATATTAACATTAGTATCATAATTCATACTATACATACTTTCTAACATACTCATTTGTGTCTTATTACTATAAACTAAATCATTTAATGTTGTATTTGTCCAATTATGTAAACATATTGTATGAACAGGAAGGGAGGATGATTTTTTCATCTATAAAGTATAGATGTATTCATGTAGGACTAGTTGTTCCTAAAGATCCTGACTGTTCTTCTATTTGTCGTTGAACAAATTCATGTCGTTTCTTTTCTTCACATTCTAGTGTAGCCATCTTTTCTTGGTGTTGTTTGAATAATGTATCATCTAATTTTCCTTTAATCATTTCCATCCTACATTTTTTTAACAAGGCGTGACATTTAGTACAGTGGTACTGATGATCAACTTGTCTTAGCATGGTGTGTTGACAAGATGGATCTCTTGAAAAAGAAGGTTGAACTGAATGAGTTATAGATAGTGTTGTTGATTCATCACTAGAACTTTCTGAATCTAATTCAATGATTTTTTTTTCCTTTTTCTTTATTAATTGGGTCATTTCTTCCTGCAAACGATTTGTTTGCTCTAAAGATGCTGATAATTGTTGTTGGAGAGAAATGAGGCTTTGCTTAAGGCTTTCTACTTCTAGATTTGGAGAACTAGAATTAATTTGGATAGTTTTTTCTTGGTATTTTATTACTAAAGGTTTTTCTTTACTAAATAGTTTTAATGGTTTTTTTTTATGCAAGTGATCTAATGGATCTATGTCGGTGAACTTAGGTGGTAGAAGATTGACTTTATATCTACATTTAGGCATTGAATACCAATGAGGTCTCTCTATCTTGTAATATTTTTCTATAGGATTTGAGAGATCTGGATACTGGGCATGGATTAGTAAATCTTCAGTATCTATTTCTACCCCGTATTCTATGTTATTAGAACTAACCTACGTTTTTTGTTCATTAAAAGGATATAAAGTTTTAATATAAGTACTATTAAACAACTTAAAAATTAATCTAGTAGAAACTGTGGCATATATGGATTGCAGGATCATATCTATTAAAAGATAAACAATAACCATTAAAGATTTGTAAATATGTGGGTCATGTAGTGATAAAGTAAAATTTATAATTGTAACTATGAAGACATCTATTGCTAAGGTACCTTTTTCTTGAGTGATTATTGCATCTTTGAAGGTTTTAAACCTATGATCTATGATAGCAATCTAATATGGAGCACTTAACCTATATTTTAGTGTGTGGGTGGATGTGAATGGAAAGTTTAGCTAGATGAATATAGTTATATCCTCTTTCTTTCCAAGTTTTTACTTCAAATTCATTGAAAAACGAAAAAGCTATTGGACAAAGACCTGTACCAAATATTTCTAGATCACATTCAAAGAGATGCATTGCCTTCCAAGTTTTTAAGACTTTTAGACTAGACAAAGCATAGATTTCATAGCATTTTGAAGCTAGTAAAGGACTAGAATGATTAGAAGTAGAGAAAAATTCGAAAATTCGACAAAAGTAACTGGAACCTGTCATTTGTGCCAAATTCGCCATTGCTAACCAAATTTTGAGCTACTTACTACCTCCTGTGTGACTTACGTCCTAATGCCTATCCTTTGGCTAACTGCTGTGTGACTTACTCAACGATCTATATCAGCTCCATGCCAACATCAAACAATATCACTACAAAAACTACACAAATTACTGGGGCAATCCCCCCCCCCCTCCCCCAATCGAAAAAGAGAATCTTTCCAAACTTCAAATGGAACGAGCACAAGACCAGAGAAAAAAATATAGAAACGAATACTTAGCTCCGATATGACTTTCAAGGTTGCTCAGCGGAAAACGAGTTTTTTGATAGGAATCAGTGGACTCTCTACTCACAACATGCTTAAAAGGACACACTCTTAGAATACATTCAAATCAATGTCCATTTTATTAATCTATACTCTATATAGGCACAACATAGCAGGAATGCTTTCATAGGCGCACTACGTAGCTTTATAAGATTTCTCTGCTGGATGGACAAGGACTTATAAGTAGGAATGCTTTTGAAGGCACAAGGCACTGCACTTCAAGATGTCTCTACTTAAATAGACACTTTGCATGAGCACGAATGCTTTTAGAGGAGCAAGACGCTTCACTCTAAGATTTCTCTACTCAACTTTTATAGACTCTTGACTACTCACACACCACTCACACTCACACTTTCACTCTTGCCTAATGCTAGATACTTGCTCTTCTTTTTGTTAGATGTCTGCGCTTGTTACCCATGTCGAACTATGAAAACAAACCTGTATTTATAGAAGAATGGGAAGAGAAAAAGGAGTAGTAGGGATAAGGATGACACGGTAACATATCTTATTGTAAGATATGCTTTGATTACATTTTACTATTACAGCACACTTTTTACTGTACATATGGCCACATGGTAAGTTAATGATCATTGCTATTATCCTTGGATGCAGTATCTTCTAAAGCAGGACTTTTTGGAATGTCAGACAAAGAAAAACCACACCAAATGTACCGAAAAAGAGGTTAATGATATTTTACACACCAGATTCCACCTTCTTGAAACAAGTGATGAAATGATGGATCATAATTATATGGTTCAAGAGTGGATGGGTATAAATGATTCTGTCAATAGTGCATCATGATGTTAATAGTTGTGGCCGTTAGTACATCTTGATACCATGCCAGCTACCATGGATGTTGCCAATCAATCCTTCTGTTGAAACTAGCGGTGAGGAAATAAGTTGGACTAGTTGATCTAAAGGCATGATTAGCTGTTTTATCATGACAAATAAAATATTCAAAATCTCCATGTGGTGCAGTATGTAGACATTGAATGGTGGCTAGATTATAATTTTCAAGATAATATTTAGTTTTATGGCCATATAAAGTTCACCATAACCAAAATGGATGAGAATTAGTAGGGAGATCAATACGGATATTAAAATTGATATGATAGAAATGGTAGTCAAATGGCTTATACTGAGGCCAATGGAGGATGGACTGATCCCTAAGACATTCATTGACAAATTGGTTAACTCATAGACTTGTTTTGATATGTACAAGAGGGAAAACATATTCTAAGAGAGGATTGGGATGACTATAATAAATATGGAAAATATGAGGATTTAAATTTAACCTATAAGCTTGATATGCATAGGCTTCCCAATCATTAAAATATTAATTATAAATATGGGTTATTTGAACTTGGAAGAGATAAAGTCAAGTATATGGACAAGCATGAACTCTGTGGCTTGAACAAAGCTCCCATTCTTCATTTAAGAATAAGTCTACAAAAAAAAACTGATTAGTATTATAATTCTCTAGTTAAATAATCAGCTCAGTTATTATCTTTACCACTAAGGTATTATGTTTTATATGAAAAGTTACCTAAAAAGAAAGACCATCGTATTAATCGTGTATGGGCTACCTTATTGAGATGTTTGGTCTATAAATACTTATCAAAGTACTTTAAATATGATCTAATGATAAATTATTTTTCCTACAGAAATAACCTAAATTTTTGTATACCACGAATAATAGCTAGCAATTCTTTGTAAGTGGAATGATAATTCTTCTCAGCAAGATTAAACTTACCACTAACGTATCTACAGACCTATATTACTCCTCGAAAATCTTCTTTGAGTACAGCTCCCCAAAATTTTTCTAAGGCGTCCATTTTTAAGATTAAAGTACCATTAGTTGGTAGACATAGATATGGTAATTTTGTATAATGATCTTTTAGTCTTTGGACTACATCTGTATGTTGTTGTGTCCAAGGTCCAACTTGTTGTGTTAGTTGCTCATTGAGTAACTTTATGTCTTTGGCTAAGTTTTTATAAAATTCAGACACATAATTTATGCAACCAAGAAAATGTTGTAATTGATTTTTCTTTTTAATTACATCCACGAATTTAGAAATATCTTTCAGGATCTATTCTTGTAGTGTAATATACCCATTTTTAATAACTACACCTAGAAAATTCACCTCATTAATAGCAATCTGGATTTTCTTCTCCGAAGGAGATAGAACTAAACCATTTTGGTAGACGATTTGATAAAACTGTTCTAGATGTTGTAGATGATCTATTATTGATTTTGACATAACTAATATATCATCAATATAGACTAAAATAAATGAATATTTTTTAAATGTTGAAGCCATAAAACTTTGAAAAATAGATGGGGTAATTTTAATACCAAAAGGCAATACGGTCCATTCATAAAGACCTTGTGGTACTGTAAATGTTTCTTTCCATCTATCTTCTAGGTACACCTGGATTTGCCAAAAATCGATTTTTAAATCAAATTTAAAATAGATATTTGTTCCCTGCAAGTGTTGGAATAAATCATCTTTATTGGGAATTGGATGTTAAACAGATTTAATTATTGCATTTAGTGATTTATGATTGACCACTAATCTTTACTTCCCACGTGTTAATTCTGCACGCTTGTTTACATAAAAGGCTACATAGGAAAACATACTAACACTAGGTTGTATCATCCCTTTTTCTAGTAATTGTTGGATTTCCTAAGCACATTCTTCCTTTAGTTCAGGGGACATACTTATATGGTGTGCTTTGGCTTCTAGTGTAATGCCATCAAGGAGTTCGATATGACACCAATGTTGTTTTTTATGCCGAAAGGCTGTTGGGTCATCACTTGCTACTAATAATAATTTTTGTTTTATTTTGTTGAACTCATTAATCTTTTTTTGTATTTGATTCACTATCTACTAAGCTTTTGGAATTTTGTATTTTACTTTTTTAAACCTCTTAATGGGTCTAAATGTTCTACGAAATTCATACATTCCTAAATAAACTTTGTTATGACTAATGGTATATGGTTTTAATGATGCTAAATTATCTACACCTATAACCATATCATAAGATAACCAATCTATTGCATTCACTTGAAAATCTAGAATAGATTTATCAGGCATTATCAAAGGAAAATTAAAAGTTTTAGTAACAGGTTTTTCTGTTTTATTAAAGCTAACTATTAATTTCATCCTTTCTTTCCAAACGAAAGAAGGAATAATGGATTCATTAGCTAGACTAACTTTAGCACCAAAATCTATTAATGCGTCTATGGGATATGGCTTAAAACTAGGAAGTTTAATCCAAAAAGTACAAAGTGGTGTTTTAACTAGGTTTTTCCAGATTTTGATTAATCCTAATAGTATGGATTTGTGAAAGTTCTTCTTCAAAAGCCAGTAGCTGCTCTTTTACTTCCTCTTCTTGGAGTTTCTCTAATTCTTTTTAAGCCATTTACATAAACAATTGGAGTTGATGTATTCTAGCCTGTCGTCTTACACATAATTGTAACCTATCTTTTTTTATTTGTATAATGTTTTCTTTTTCTTCCATTTCAGTAGTTCTTCTAAATCTTGTACATGCTCTGTATCAGATAGTTATAGGTAGCTATCTTGTGATGCTTCTATTTCTATTAAATATTTTTTAAGGGATTTTACATCAAATTTTTTTTCTCCAACCTGTTTACCTAAGGCTATATACTTAGTAAGTTCATCTAAAGGGGTTTTCTTAAGTTTTTTTTTCAATCTACCTAATTCTACTTCTGCTTGTTCTAATTATTTTTGGACCTAGTGTATTTGTTGCAAATATCGACATGTTGAAGAGGATGCTTTATTCATGTTGCAATAGAATACATCGTCATCCGATGAATCAAAATGTGATCTTGCAAGATAAGATGCATCCAAAAAGTGTGGTGAAAAATCCTTAGAATCCCCAAGGTCAAAAAAATATTCATTATCAAATGAAGAAGAGGGACAAAGGTCCTCATTCATATTGTAAGGAATCTCAGAGGTTTCAAGATCAGAGATCCATTCAAAATGAGTTTCCTTGATATTATGTTTGGTGATAAAATGGACTTTCTTTTTATCACTAACTTTGTGTGGAGATTTTGAGGTTAAATGTGGACCACCACAAATGAAACATTTAACATCTCAGAGGTTGAGACATCGTTGTCTACGTCTAAAATAACTAGGGTATTTTTTCACATGGCGTGACTCAGGAGGTTTCCTACACCATTATTTTTGAGGAGGTTTGGGACGAGAACTAGAGGATGTACATGTACGATACTATTTTTTTGGTTTTTTCTTTATATTTATATTTTTCTTCTTGACATAGAGTTAAACAAAAATCTTTCATAGGCACACTGTGTAGCTCGATGATATTTACTAGATGGACAAGGACTTATAAGCAGAAATTCTTTTGAAGGCGCAAGGTGCTGCACTTCAAGATGTCTCTACTTAAACAGACACTTTGCATGAGCAAGAATGTTTTTAGAAGAGCAAGGTGCTTCACTCTAATATTTCTCTACTCAGCTTTTACAGACTCTTAATTACTCACATACTACTCACACTTTCACTTTTTCCTAATGCTAGATACTTGTTCTTCTTCCTGCCTATTAGATGCTTGTGCTTCTTGCCCGTGTTGAACTAAGAAGGAAGCCCCCTATATATAAGAGAACAGGAAGAGAAAAAGGAGTATCAAGGATAAAAATGACACGGTAGCATATCTTACTGTAGGATATTCTTTAATTACATGTTACTATTTCTATACACCTTTTACTATACATAGTGTCGTCTGGCTAGTTACTGGCTATTACTGGTTCCCTTGGATGCTTCTTCCTCAAGATCTGTGCTGGTATCTGGACTATCTGGAGTATTCAAAGAAGAAATTGCATGCCAACTATACCTAAAATGAGGTTCAAGATACTTTACATGCCATACTCCACCTTTTTGAAAAAGGTGTCAAAATGATGGATCATAATTATAGGGCTCAAGCGTGGATGGATATCTGTGGTTCATTTGGTAGTGCGTAATGATGCCAGTAGCCGTAGCAATCAACACATCTTAATACCATGCCATTTGCAATGGATGTTGCTAGTATGTCCTTCTGCTAAGACTAGTAGTGATGAAATATGTTGGACTGGTGAATCTGAAGGCATGATAAGCCATTGTTTCATGATAAATAAAATATTCAAAATCTCCATGGGTAGAAGCATGTAGTTGTTTGATGGTGGTAGGATTATAATTTTTAGGATAGTGTTTAGGTTTATTTCCATACAAAGTCCACCATTGCCAGAAAGGATGAGATTCCACTAGGAGATTTATAGGAATATTAAAATCAACATGATAAAAATGGCAATCAGATGGCTTATACCTAGGCTAGTGGAAGATTGATTGATTATTAATACATTCATTTATAAACTAGTTAACACGAAAACTAGTTTTGATATGTACAGAAGAAAAAACATCTTCTAAAAAAGGATTGGGATGACTATAGTATGTATGTGCAATATGAGGATTAAGGTTCATTCTATAGGCTTGGTATGCAAAAGCTTCCCAATCATTAAAGTACTGATTATAAATATGTGTTATTTAAGCTTGAGAGAGATAAAGCCGTGTAAATGGACACAAATGAAATCGATGACTTAAACGAAGCTCCCATCCTTCATTCAAGAATAATTCTGTAAAACCAAAAAGATTAGTATTGAAATTCTATAGTTAAATAATCTACTAAATTATTTTCCTTGCCGCTAAGATATTACGTTTTATAAGAAAAATTAGCTTAAAATGAAGACCATTGTATTAAACGAGTATGAGCTACTTTATTCAAATGTTTCATCTATAAATACTTATCAAAATATTTTAGATCTGATCTAATAATAAATTCTTTTTTTTGCAAAAATAATCTGAATTTTTCTATACCATGAATAATAGCTGGCAGTTTTTTGTGAGTGGAATGATAATTCCTCTCAACAAAATTAAACTTACCATTAACGTATCTACAGACATATATTACTCATTAGAGATCTTCTTTGAGTACAACTCCCCAAAATTCATTTGAGGCGTCCATTTCTAAGATCAGAGTGCCATTAGTTGATAGACATATATATGCTAATTTTATACACTAATCTTTTAATCTTTGGATTGCAATTGTATGCTATTGTATCCAAGATCCAGCTTGTTGTGTTAGTTGCTCATTGAGTAACTTTTTGTCTTTGGCTAAGTTTTTATAAAATTCAAACAACTAATATAGGCAACCAAGAAAACATTGTAATTTATTTTTCTCTTTAATCACATCTGAGAATTTTGCTATATCTTTCAGGATGTGTTCTTGTAGTGTAATTTTCCAATTTTTAATAACTACACCTACAAAATTCACCTCATCGACAACGATTTGGATTTTCTTCCCCGAAAGAGATAAAACTAAACTATTTTAATCGACAATCTAATAAAACTATTCTAGATGTTGTAGATGATCTGTTATTGATTTTGACATAACTAATATATCATCAATATAGACTAAAATAAATGAATATTTTTTGAATATTGAATCCATACAACTTTGAAAAATAGATGAGGCAGTTTTAATACCAAAAGGTAGTACGGTCCATGCATAGAGACCTTGTAGTACTGTAAATGTTGTTATCCATCTATCTTTTGGGTATACCTGGATTTGCCAAAAATCGAATTTTAAATCAAATTTAGAATAGATATGTGTTCCCTACAAGCGTTGGAATAAATCATCTTTACTAGGAATTGCATGTTGAACAAATTTAATTATTGCATTTAGTGGTTTATAATTGACCACTAATCTTTTCTTCCCACACATTAATTCTACATGCTTTTTTACATAAAAGGTTGCACAAGAAAACATACTAACACTAGGTTGTATCATCCCTTTTTCTAGTAATTGTTGGATTTCCTGAGCACATTCTTCCTTTAATTCAGGGGACATGCCTATATGGTGTTCTTTGGCTTCTGGTGTAATGCCATCAAGGAGTTCAATATGACACCAATGTTGTTTTTTATGTCGAAAGGCTATTGAGTCATCATTTGCTACTGATAGTAATTTTTGTTTTATTTTTTCGAACTCATTGATCTTTTTTTGTATTTGATTCACTATCCACCGAGTTTTTGGGATGTTATATTTTACTTTTTTAAATCCATTAACTGGTCTAAATGTTCTTAGAAATTCATACATTTCTAAATAAAGTTTGTTATGACTAATGGTATATGGTTCTAACAATGCTAAATTATCTACACCTATAACCATATCATAAGATAACCAATTTATTGCATTTTCTTGAAAATATCTAATAGATTTATCATGCATTATCAAAGGAAGATTAAAAATTTTAGTAATAGGTTTGTCTATTTTATTAAAGATAATTATTAATTTCATCCTTTCTTTCCAAACGAAATAAGGAATAATGGATTCGTTAGCTAGACTAACTTCAACACCAAAATTATTAATGCGTATATGGCATATGGCTTAAAACTAGGAAGTTTAATCCAAAATGTACAGAGCAGAGTTTTAACTAGGCTTTCCAGGTTTTGATTAATTCTAATAGTATGGATTTGTGAAAATTCTTCTTCAAAAGTCAATTGTTGCTCTTGTACTTCCTCTTCTTCGAGTTTCTCTAATTCTTTTTAAGCCATTTCCATAAAAAATTAGAGTTTATGTATTCTAGCCTATCGTCTTACAAATAACTGTAACTTGTCTTCTTTCAATTGTGTAATGTTTTTTTTTTTTCTTTTCCAGCAGTTCTTCTAAATATTGTACATGTTTTATATCAGATAGTTCTAGTTGGTTATCTTGTGATTCTTCTATTTCTTTTAAATTTTTTTTTGAGGAATTTTACTTCAGATCTTTTTTCTCTAACCTGTTTATCCAAGGCTATATACTTAGTAAGTTCATCTAAAGGGGTTTTCTTAACTTTTGTTTTTAATCTACATAATTCTATTTCTGCTTGTTCTAATTATTTTTGGACCTGGTGTATTTGCTGCAGATATCGAGATGTTGAAGAGGATGCTTTATTTATGTTACAATAGAATACATCGTCATCCGATAAGTCAGAATGTGGTCTTGCAAGATAAGATGCATTTGAAAAGTCTGATGAAAAATCCCTAGAATCCCTGGGTCGAAAAAATATTCATTATCGAATGGAGAAGAGGGACAAAGGTCCTCACGAGGATTGTAAGGAATCTCAATGGTTTTAGGGTCAGAGATCCATTCAAAATGAATTTCCTTTATATTTTGTTTAGTGATAAAATGGACTTTCTTTTTATTTTGATCTTTGTGTGGACATTTTGGGGCTAAATGTGTACCACCACAGATAAAATACTTAACATCTTGAAGGTCAAGGTGCCATGGTCAACGTCTCAAATACCCAGGGTATTTTTTTCACATGGTGTGATGGAGGAGGAGATTTCCTACCCCATTGTTTTCTAAAAGGTTTGGGGCACGAGTGAGAGGATGTACATCTATGATACTTTTTTTTGGTTTTTTCGTTATATTTATATTTTTCTTCTAGACATAGAGTTAAACAAAAATATTTTTCTAATTTATTCCTAAAATTTTGTACTAAGTTTTGAGTTTGTTGAGCATAACACAATTCCCTATTTATTTGTTTTAAGAATTGACGTATCTACCCAAAACTCATTTCAGATTTATGCAGCAATATTTTCTGACGTTGGCGCAGAGCTGATATAAATCGTCGACTAAGTCACACATTAGTTAGCCAAAGGACAAGCGTTAGGACGTAAGTCATGCAGGAGGCAGACAAGCGTTAGGACATAAGTCATGCAGGAGGCAGAAAGCAGCTCAAAATTTGATCAGCAATGGCGGATCTGACACAAATGATAGGTTCTAGTTACTTTTGTCGAATTTCTGAATTTTGCTCTACTTCTAATGGTTCTACTCCTTTATTAGTTCCAAAATGCTATGAAATCTATGCTTCATCTAGTCTAAAAGTCTTAGAAACTTGGAAGGAAATGCATCTCTCTAAATATGATCTAGAAATCTCTCGTACAGGTCTTCGTCCAATAGCTCTTTCGTTTTTCAATAAATTTGAAGTTAAAACATGGAAAGAAAGAGGATATAACTATATTCATCTAGCTGAACTTGCCATTCACATCCACCCACACTTTAATTATAAGTTAAGTGCTTCATATTGAATTGCTATCATAGATCGTAGATTTAAAATTTTTGAATATGCAATAATCACTCAAGCAAAAGGTACCTTAGCAATAGATGCGATCATAGTTACAACCCCAAACTTTACTTTGTCACTACATGATCCACATCTTTACAAATCTTTAATGGTTATTGTCTATCTTCCAGTAGATATGATTCCGCAATCCATATATGCCATAGTGTCTACTAAATTACTTTTTAAGTTGTTTAATAGTACTTCTATTAAAACTTTATATTTTTTTAATGAACAAAAAATGTAGGTCGATTCTAATAACATAGAATATAGAGTAGAAATAGATACTGAGGATTTACCAATCCATACCCAGTATCCAGATCTCTCCAATCCTATAGAAAAATATTACAAGATAGAGAGACCTCATTGGTATTCAATGCCTAAACGTAGATATAAAATCAATCTTTTACCACCTAAGTTCACCGACATAGATCCGTTAGATCATCTGCACAAAAAACAAAAAATGGTTAAAACTATTTAGTAAAGAAAAACCTTTAGTAATAAAAGACCAAGCAAAAATTGTCCAAATTAATTCCAATTCTCCAAATCTAGAAGTAGAAAGCCTTAAGCAAAGCCTCATTTCTCTCCAACAACAATTATCAGCATCTTTAGAGCAAACAAATCATTTGCAGGAAGAAATGACCCAATTAAGAAAGAAAAAGACAAAAGCAAAAATCGTTGAATTAGATCTAGAAAGTTCTAATGATGAATCAACAACACCATCTATAACTCCTTCAGTTCAACCTTCTTTTTTAGGAGATTCATCTTGTCAACACACCATGCTAAGACAAGTTGATCATTAGTACCATTGTACTGCATGTGATGCTTTGTTAAAAACATGTAGGATGGAAACGAACAAAATAAAATTAGATGATACATTATTCAAACAACGCCAAGAAAATATGGCTGCACTAGAATGCGAAGAAAAGAAATGATATGAATTCATTCCATGACAAATAGGAAAACAGTCAGGATCATCAGGAACAACTAATCCTATAGAATACATCTATACTTTACAAATGAAAAAATCATCCACTCTTCCTGCCAATACAATATGTTTACATAATTAAGCAAATACAACGTTAAATGATTTAGTTTATAGTAATAAGACACAAATGAGTGTTTTAGAAAGTATGTATAGTATGAATTGTGATACTAATGTTAATATAGGATTGCTATATAGAGAATTAAAAAAGCTTTCTAGCATATCTAAATCTCGTCCAAAGCCTACTACTCCACCTCTGTCTCCTATATCTTCTGATATTACTTTTCCTTCTTTACCTCCTACAATTACAAAATTAGATTTAGAAAAATTTAAAAAACATCAGCAGGAATTAAAACAGAAAAAAGAAAAAAGGAAACTTAGAATAGACATGAACGAGGAAGACTTTGACAATGAATTTGAACATTCCCATCTCACTGAGAGACAGAAAGAAGAAGCAATCTTATTATCCAAAACCAATGAACAAGTCCAAACGGCTCAAAAGGCCATGTTTACACAAACAAGAAAAACTAGTGATCAACAACCAGTATTCATTATGGATGATAAAACATTAAAGCAACAACAAGATGTCATAGATTTCATACAAGCTTATCTAAATATTCAAATAGATTTAGTTAAAAAATCTATTAGTCAAGCAATTATAAATGCCACATATAATTTCATAGGAAATCTTAGAAAATGGTGGAATTACATTTCTATTCCAATTAAGCAAAGGCTAGTCTCCCAACCTGCTGTAATTTTCCTCAATTCCATTATTAAACAATTCATAGGATTAAAAGAAAATCTGGAAGAAGTCCATCGAGATAGCTATGTTAAAGCCAGATTAGACAAAATACAAGACTTACCTGAATTCCTAGATGTGATGGAACAATGGTACTATTATGAAAAATTAATCCATGAGGTAGTCGCAAAAAAACATTTACTTGGATGTTTGCCACAATTGTTCTGCAATTCATATATGGTAGAACTAAAAAAATAAAATATGCATATATCTGAAATGAGTTCTGGGTAGATACGTTAATTCTTAAAACAAACAAATAAAGAATTGTGCTATGCTCAACAAACTCAAAACTCAGTACAAAATATTAGTAATAAATTAGGAAAAGATTTTTGTTTAACTCTATGTCCGCAAGAAAAATATAAATATAAATAAAAAATCAAAAAGAAGTGTCGTACATGTACATCCTCTCACTCGCATCCCAAATCTTCTAGAAAACAATGGCATAGGAAACCTCCTCCTCCATCACGCTATGTGAAAAAATACCCTGATTATTTTAGACGTCGACCACAACGCCTTAACCTTCGAGATGTTAAATTTTTTATCTATGGTGGTCCACATTTAGCCCCAAAATGTCCACACAGATCGTGATAAAAAGAAAGTCCATTTTATCATTAAACATAATATAAAGGAAACTCAATTTGAATGGATCTCTGATCCTGAAACCACTGAGATTCCTTACAATCCGAATGAGGACCTTTGTCCCTCTTCTCCATCCGATAATGAATATTTTTTTGACCTAGGAGATTATAGGGATTTTTCACCACACTTTTTAGATACATATTATCCTGCAAGACCATATTCTGACTCATCGGATGACGATGTATTCTATTGCAACATGAATAAAGCGTCTTCTTCAACATCTCGATATCTGCAACAAATACACCAAGCACAAAAACAATTAGAACAAGCAAAAATAGAATTAGATAGATTGAAAATAAAAATTAAAAAAAACCCCTTTAGATGAACTTACTAAGTATATAACCTTAGATAAACAAGTTAGAGAAAAAAGATCTAAAGCAAAATCTCTCAAAAAATATTTAAAAGAAACAAAAGCATCACAAGATAGTCAATTAGAACTATCTAATACA
>MNCI01027806.1:57826-94333 GCA_015680685.1 Gnetum montanum | reverse complement strand
GTGCTGAAGTTAGTCTAGCTAACGAATCCATTATTCTTTCTTTCTTTTGGAAAGAAAGGACGAAATTAATAATTAGCTTTAATAAAACAGACAAACCTATTACTGAAATTTTTAATCTTCCTTTGATAATGTCTGATAAATCTATTTTACATTTTCAAGTGAATATAATAGATTGATTATCTTATGATATGGTTATAAATGTATATAATTTAGCATCGTTAAAACCATATACCATTACTCCTAACAAAGTTTATTTAGTAAAGTATGAATTTCCTAGAACATTTAGACCCATTAATATGTTTGAAAAAAGTAAAATATAAAATCTCAAAAACTTAATGGATAGTGAATCAAATACAATAAAAAATCAATGAGTTCAACAAAATAAAACAAAAATTATTATTAGTAGCAAGTGATGACCCAATAGCCTTTCAGCATAAAAAACAACATTGGTGTCATATCGAACTCTTTGATGGCATTACACCAAAAGCCAAAGCACACCATATATATAGGTATGTCCCTTGAACTAAATGAAGAATGTGCTTAAGAAATCCAACAATTACTAGAAAAACAGATGATACAACCTATTACCAGTATATTTTCTTGTGCATCTTTTTATGTAAACAAGTGTGAAGAATTAATGCATGAGAAGAAAAGATTAGTGATTAATTATAAACCACTAAATGCAATAATTAAACCTGTTCAACATCCAATTTCCAGTAAAGATGATTTATTCCAACGTTTACAAAGAACACATATTTATTCTAAATTTGATTTAAAATCCAGGTTTTGGCAAATTCAGGTATACCCAGAAAATAGATAGAAAACAGTATTTATAGTACCACAAGGTCTCTACGAATGGACCGTATTGTCTTTTGGTATTAAAACTGCTTTATCTATTTTTCAAAGTTGTATGGATTCAATATTCAAAAAATATTCATTTATTATAGTTTTTATTGATGATATACTAATTATGTCAAAATCAATAATAGATCATCTACAACATCTAAAATAGTTTTATCAAATCGATCAAAATGGTTTAGTTCTATCTATTTCGGAGAAAAAAATCCATATCACTGTCAATGAGGTGAATTTTCTAAGTGTAATTACTAAAAATGGGCAGATTACACTACAAAAACACATCCTGAAAGATATAGCAAAATTCTCGAATGTGATTAAAGAGAAAAATCAATTACAACGTTTTCTTGGTTGCTTAAATTATCTGTCTGGATTTTATAAAAACTTAGCCAAAGATAGAAAGCTACTCAATGAGCGACTACCACATCAAGCTAGACCTTGGACACAACAACATACAATTGTAGTTCAAAGATTAAAAGATCAGTGTACAAAATTATCATATCTATGTCTACCAACTAATTGCACTCTGATCTTAGAAACAAATGCATCAAACGAATTTTGGGAAGCTATACTCAAAAAAGATCTCCAAGAAGTAATATATGTCTATAGATACACTAGTGGTAAATTTAACCCTACTCAAAAAAATTATCATTCCACTCACAAAAAGCTGCTAGCTATTATTCGTGATATAAAAAAATTTAGGTTATTTTTGTAAGAAAAAGAATTTATCATTAGGTCAAATCTAAAATATTTTGATAAGTATTTACAGACGAAATATTTGAATAAAGTAGCTCATACTCATTTAATACGATGATTTTTATGTTTAGCTAATTTTTCTTATAAAATGCAATATTTTAATGATAAGGAAAATAATTTAGCAGATTATTTAATTAAAAAATTTCAATACTAATCTTTTTGATTTTGCAAAATTATTCTTGAATAAAGGATAGGAGCTTCGTTCAAGTCATTGAGTTCATTCTTGTCCATTTACACAGCTTTATCTCTCCCAAGCTCAAATAACACATTTATAATCAGTACTTTAATGATTAGGAAGCTTATGCATATCAAGCTTATAAGATAAACCTTAATCTTCATATTGCACATACATATAAGATAAACCTTAATCTTCATATTGCACATACATATTACAGTCATACCAATCCTTTTTTAGAAGATGTTTTTTCTTTTGTACATATCAAAACCAATTTGTGTGTTAACCAATTTATAGATGAATGTATTAATAATCAATTGATCCTCCACTGGCCTAGGTATAAGTTATCTGATTGCCATTTTTATCATGTTGATTTTAATATCCCTATAAATCTTCAAGCAGAATCTCATCCTTTTTGGTAATGGTGAACTTTGTATGGACATAAACCTAAACACTATCTTAAAAATTATAATCTTACCACCATCAAACAACTACATATTTCTACCCATGAAGATTTTGAATTTTTTTTTATCATAAAACAATGGCTTATCATGCCTTCGGAACCACCAATCCAAGATATTTCATCACTACTAGTCTCAGCAAAAGGATAGACTGGTAACTGGCATAGTATCAAGATGTGCTAATTGCTACAGCTACTAACATCATTGCACACTACCAAATCAACCACAAATATCCATCCACACTTGAGCCTTATAATTATGATTCATCATTTTGTCACCTCTTTCAAGAAAGTGGAATATGACGTGTAAAGTATCATGAATCTCTTTTTAGATACAGTTGACGTGCAGTTTCTTCTTCGAATACTTTAGATAGTTCAAATACTGGCACAAATCTTGAATAAGAAGCATCCGAGGAAAACAATAACCACTAACTAGCCAGATGGCACTATGTACAATAAAAGGTGTATAGAAACAGTAAAATGTAATCAGAGCATATCCTATAATAAGATGTGCTATCGTGTCATTCTTATCCTTAATACTTCTTTTTCTCTTCCTATTCTCATATATATAAAAGACTTCCTTCTTAGTTCAACACGAGCAAGAAGCGTAAGCATCTAACAAGCAAGAAAGAGAACAAGTATCTAGCATTAGGCAAGAGTGAAAGTGTGAGTAATGTGAGTATTTAAGAGTTTATAAAAGCTGAGTAGAAAAATCTTAGAGCGAAGCACCTTGCTTCTTATAAAGCATTCCTGCTCATGCAAAGTGTCTGTTTAAGCAGAGACATCTTGAAGTGCAACGCCTTGCACCTTCAAAAACATTCCTGCTTATAAGTTCTTGTCCATCTAGCAGATAAATCTCATATAGCTATGCAATGCGCCTATGAAAGATTTTTCTTTAACTCTATATTTAGAGAAAAAATGGCGTAGGAAACCTCCTCAGTCACGCCATGTGAAAAAATACCTTGTTATTTTAGACGTAGACAACGACATCTCAATCTCCAAGATGTTAAATATTTCATTTGTGGTGGTCCACATTTAGCCCCAAAATGTCCACACAAAGATGGTGATAAAAATAATGTCCATTTTATCACCAAACATAATATCAAGGAAACCCATTTTGAATGAATCTTTGATCCTAAAACCTCTGAGATTCCTTACAATCCGAATGAGGACCTTTGTTCCTCTTCTTCATCCAATAATGAATATTTTTTCAACCCAAGGAATTCTGGGGATTTTTCACCACACTTTTCAAAAGCATCTTATCTTGCAAGACCACATTCTGACTCATCAGATGACGATGTATTCTATTATAACATAAATAAAGCATCCTCTTCAACATCTTGATATCTGCAACAAATACACCAAGTCCAAAAACAATTAGAACAAGCAGAAGTGGAATTAGGTAGATTAAAAACAAAACTTAAGAAAACCCCTTTAGATAAACTTACCAAGTATATAACCTTAAATAAACAAGAAAAAAGAACTAAAGTAAAATTCCTCAAAATATTTAAAAGAAATAGAAGCATCACAAGATAACCAACCAAAACTATCTAATACATAACATGTAAAAGATTTAGAACTACTGAAAAAGAAAAAAAGAAAGAAAAAACATTATATAGATAAAAAAAGACAAGTTACAATTATTTGTAAGACAACAAGCTAGAATACATCAACTCCAATTGTTTATGAAAATGGCTCAAAAAGAATTAGATAAACTCCAAGAAAAAAAAGTAAAAGAGCAACAACTGTTTTTAAAGAAGAATTTTCACAAATTTATACTATTAAGATTAATCAAAATCTGGAAAACCTAGTTAAAACATCCTAATTTTAAGCCATACCCCATAGATGCATTAATAGATTCTGGTGTTGAAGTTAGTCTAGCTAACAAATCCATTATTTCTTCTTTCCTTTGGAAAGAAAGGACAAAATTAATAGTTAGCTTTAATAAAATAAACAAACCTATTACTAAACTTTTTAATTTTCCTTTGATAATGCTAGATAAATCTATTCTACATTTTCAAGTGAAGGTAATAGATTAATTATCTAATGATATCGTTATAGATGTAGATAGATGTAGATAATTTAACGTCGTTAAAACCATATACCATTACTCCTACCAAAGTTTATTTAGGAATGTATGAATTTCCTAGAACATTTAAACCAATTAATAGATTTAAAAAGGTAGAATAAAAAATCTCAAAATCTTAATGAATAGTGAATCAAATACAACAAAAAATCAATGAGTTCGACAAAATAAAACAAAAATTATTATCAATAGCAAGTAAGGACCCAACAGCCTTTCGGCATAAAAAACAACATTGGTGTCATATCGAACTCCTTAATGGCATTACACCAAAAGCTAAAGCACACCATATAGGTATGTCCCTTGAACTAAAGGAAGAATGTGCTCAGAAAATCTAACAATTACTAAAAAAAAATTATACAACTTAATACTAGTATGTTTTCCTGTGTAGTATTTTATGTAAACAACCATGTAAAATTAACGCGTGAGAAAAAAAGATTAGTGGTCAATTATAAGTCAATAAATGTAATAATTAAATCTATTCGACTTTCAATTCTCAGTAAAGATGATTTATTCCAACATTTATAGAAAACACATATCTATTCTAAATTTGATTTAAAATCTGATTTTTGGCAAATCCAGATATACCCACAAGATAGATGGAAAACAACATTTAAGGTCTCTATGAATGGACCGTACTACCTTTTGATATTAAAACTACCTCATCTATTTTTCAAGATTGTATGGATTCAATATTCAAAAAATATCCATTTATTATAATTTATATTGATGATATACTAGTTAGTTAAAATCAATAACATATCATCTACAACATCTAGAACAATTTTATTAGATCGTTGATCAAAATGATTTAGTTCTATCTTCTTTGGAGAAAAAAATCCAGATCACTATCGATGAGGTGAATTTTCTATGTGTAGTTATTAAAAATGAACAGATTACACTACAAGAATACATCTTGAAAGATGTAGCAAAATTCTCAGATGTGATTAAAGAGAAAAATCAATTACAACGTTTTCTTGGTTGCCTAAATTACCTGTCTGGATATTATAAAAAGTTAGTCAAAGACAAAAAGCTACTCAATCAGCAATTAACACAACAAGCTGAACCTTGGACACAACAACATATAACTGCAATCCGATTAAAAGATCAATGTACAAAATTACCATATCTATGTTTACCAACTAATGGCACTCTGATCTTAGAAACAGACGCCTCAGATGAATTTTGAGAAGCTGTACTCAGAGAAGATCTTCAAAGAGTAATATATATTTATAGATACGCTAGTGGTAAGTTTAATCCTACTGAGAAGAATTATCATTCCACTCACAAAGAACTACTAGCTATTATTCGTGATATAAAAAAATTTAAGTTATTTTTGCAAAAAAAAAAAAGTTATCATTAAATCAAATTTAAAATATTTTGATAAGTATTTACAGATGAAACATTCGAATAAAGTAGTCCATACTCATTTATTACAAAAATATTTATTTTTAGCTAATTTTTCTTATAAAACATGTCTTAACGATAAGAAAAATAATTTAATAGATTATTTAACTACAGAATTTCAATGCTAATCTTTTTTATTTTGCAGAATTATTCTTAAATAAAGAATGGGAGCTTCGTTCAAGTCATCGAGTTCATTCTTGTTTACTTATATTGCTTTATCTCTCCCACACGCAAATAACACATATTTATAATCAATACTTTCATGATTGAGAAGCTTATGCATACCAAGCTTATAAAATGAACTTTAATCTTTATATTACACATACATACTACAATCATCCCAATTCTCTCTTAGAAAATATTTTTCCTTCTGTACATATCAAAATCAATTTATCTGTTAACCAACTTATAGATGATCCTTCTGTATGTATTAACATAGGTATAAATCATCTAATTGCCATTTTTGTCATGATAATTTTAATATCCTTATAAATCTTCCATCAAAATCTCATCCTTTCTGGCAATGATGGACTTTGTATAGACATAAGCTTAAACACTATTCTGAAAATTATAATCTTACCACCATTAGACAACTACATGCTTCTACCCATATAGATTTTAAATATTTTATTTGTCATGAAACAATGGTTTATCATGTTTTCAAATCTACCAGTCTAACATATTTCATCACTACTAATCTCAGCAGAAGGATAAACTGACAACATCTATGATAATTGGCATGGTATCAAGATGTGCTGACTGCTACGGTTACTGACATCATTCTGCACTGTCAAATCAACCATAGATATCCATTCACACTTGAGCCCTATAATTATGATCCATCATTTCGTCATCTCTTTTAAGAAAGTGAAGTATGGCGTGTAAAGTATCATAAACCTCTTTTTAGGTACAGTTGGCGTGCAATTTCTTCTTCGAATACTCTAGATAGTCCAGATACTGGCACAAATCCTAAGGAAGAAGCATCCAAGAAAAACAGTAACAACCACTAACCAACCAAATAGCACTATGTATAATAAAAGGCGTACAAAAATAGTAAAATGTAATCAAAACACATTTTACAATAAGATATGCTACTATGTCATATTTATTTTTGATACTTATTTTTCTCTTCCCATTCTCCTATATATAGGAGGTTTTTTTCTTAATTCAACATAGATAAAAAGCGCAAGCATCTAACGAGCAAGAAGAAAAGCAAATATATAGTATTAGGCAAGAGTGCAAGTGTGAGTGTGAGTAATGTGTGAGTAGTTAAGAGTCTGTAAAAGCTGAGTAGAGAAATCTTAAAGTAAAACGCCTTGCTCCTCTAAAAACATTTCTGCTCATACAAAGTGTCTATTTAAGTAGAGACATCTTAAAGTAGAACACCTTACACATTCAAAAACATTCTTGCTTATAAAGCCTTGTTCATATAGTAGAGAAATCTCATAGAGCTACGCAGTACTATTAAACAACTTAAAAATTAATCTAGTAAAAATTGTGGCATATATGGATTACAAGATCATATCTACTAAAAGATAGACAATAACCATTAAAGATTTGTAAAGATGTGGATTATGTAATAACAAAGTTCAGAACTGTAATTATGATTGCATTTATTGCTAAAATACCTTTTGCTTGAGTGATTATTGCATCTTTGAAGATTTTAAACCTAGGATCTATAACAACAATCCAATATGGAGCACTTAACCTATAATTAAAGTGTGGGTGGATGTTAATGGCAAGTTTAGCTAAATGAATATAGTTATATTCTCTTTCTTTCCACGTTTTAACTTCAAATTCATTGAAAAACAAAATAGCTACTGGATGAAGATCTGTACCAAAGATTTCTAAATCACATTCAGAGAAATGCATTTCTTACCAACTTTCTAATATTTTTAAACTAGACGAAGCATAAATTTCATAACGTTTTGAAACTGGTAACTGAAACTTGTCATTTGTGTTGGATCCGCCATTGCTGATCAAATTTTGAGCTACTTACTGCCTCCTGCGCAACTTACGTCCTAACACCTATCCTTCAGCTAACTACTACGCAACTTACTCAATGATCTGTATCAGCTCCGCGCCAACATCAGATAATATTGTTGTAAAAACTACATAAATTACTGGGGCACTCAGCAAAAAACAAGGTGTTTGATAGGAATCAATGACCTCTCTACTCACAGCATGCTTAAAAGGACACTCTCAAACTATGTTCAAACCAACATCCATTTTATTGTTATATACTCTATACAGGGACAATATAGCAGAAATGCTTTCATAGGCACACTGCGCGGCTCTATGAGATTTCTCTGCTAGATGGACAAGGACTTATAAACAAGAATGCTTTTAAAGATGCAAGGCGCTACATTTCAAGATGTTTCCAATTAAATAGACACTTTAGATGAGGAAAAATATTCTTATAACAAAAAGCTTCACTCTAAGATTTCTGTACTCAGCTTTTACAGACTTTCAACTACTCACACACTATTGACACTCACACTTGCACTCTTGCGTAATGCTAGATACTTGCTTTTCTTCTTGCCCATTAAATGCTTGCGTTTTTTGCTCGTGTCGAACTAAGAAAGAAGCCCTTTATATATAGAAGAATGAAAAGAGAAAAAAGAGTAACAAAAATAAGAATGACACGGTAGCATATCTTACTGTAGAATATGCTTTAATTACATTTTACTTTTATTGTACATATGGCCACATGGTAGGTTAGTGATCATCACTGTTAATCTCGAATACGATATCTTCTGAAGCAGGACTTTCTAGAGTGTCAAACGAAAAAACACCACGCCAACTGTACCGAAAAGGAGATTTATGATATTTTACATGTCAAATTCCATTTTCTTTAAACAAGTGATATAATGATGAATCATAATTATATGGTTCAAGAGTGGATGGGTATAAATGATTCTGTTGATAGTGTGTGATGATGTCAGCAACTGTGGCCGTCAGTATATCTTGATACTGTGCCAATTGCCATGGATGTTGCCAATCAATCCTTCTGCTGAGACTAGTGATGAGAAAATAAGTTGGACTGGTTGATCTAAAGGCATGATAAGTCATTATATGATGATAAATAAAATATTCAAAATCTCCATGCGATGCAATATGTAGACGTCAAATGATGGCTAGATTATAATTTTCAGGATAATATTTGGTTTTATGCCCATATAAAGTTCACCATAACTAGAATGGATGAGAATCAACAAAGAGATTAATAGAGATATTAAAATTGATATGATAGAAATGGTAATCAGATGGCTTATACCAAGGTCAATGGAGGATGGATTGATCCTTAAGACATTCATCGACAAATTGGTTAACTCGGAGACTTGTTTTGATATGTATAGGGGGAAAAACATCTTCTAAGAGAGGATTGGAATGACTGTAGTATGTATGAGCAATATGAGGAATTGGTTCATACTATAACTTCATATTCGTAAGCTTCTCAATCATTAAAATACTGATTATAAATATGTGGTATTTGAGCTTGGGAGAGATAAAGATGTGTAAATGAACAAAAATGATCTCGATGACTTGAATGAAGCTCTCATCCTTCATTCAACAATAATTCTGCAAAACCTAAAAGATTAGTATTGAAATTTTTTAGTTAAATAATCTATTAAATTATTTTTTTTTTACCATTAAGATATCACGTTTTATAAGAAAAATTAGCTAAAAATAAAGATCATTATATTAATGTTATAGGGGGTACCTTATTAAGATGTTTGGTCTATAAATACTTATTAAAGTACTTTAAATCTGATCTAATGATAAATTCTTTTTCCTGCAAAAATAACCTAAATTTTTCTATACCACAAATAATAACTAGTAGTTTTTTGTGAGTGGAATGATAATTCTTCTCAGCAAGATTAAACTTACCACTAGCTTATCTACAAACACATATTACTCCTTGGAGATCTTTTTTGAGTACAGCTCCCCAAAATTCATTTAAAGCATCCGTTTTGAAGATCAACATGTCATTAGTTGATAATCGTATATATGGTAACTTTGTACATTATTCTTTTAGTCTCTTGACAATAGCAATATGTTGTTGTGTCCAAGGCCCCACTTGGTGTGTTAGTTGTTCATTGAGTAATTTCATGTCTTTAGCTAAATCTTTGTAAAAGCGAGACAGATAATTTAAACAACCAAAAAAGTGTTGTAATTGATTTTTATCCTCAATCACATCGAAAAATTTTGTTATATCTTTCACGATATGTTCTTGTAGAAAGATTTGCCCATTCTTAATTACTACACCTAAAAAATTTACTTTATTGACTACTATTTGGATTTTCTTTTCTAAAGGAAAACATACTAACCCATGTTGATCAACGATTTGGTAAAATTGTTCTAGATGATGCAAATGATCTGCTATGGATTTTAATATTATTAATATATCATCAATAGATGAGGGATTTTACTTCAAATCAACGAAAAACATATAAAAATGAACACTGGGCTCTAATACCACTCTCAGGGTTGCTCAGTGGAAAACGAGGTGTTTGATAGGAATCTACTTAGCATACTTAAAAAGACACTCTTAAAATACGTTCAAACCAATGGCCATTTTACTGCTCTATATTTTGTACAAGGACAGTATAACAACGATGCTTTCATAGGCACAGTACGCAGCTCTGAGATTTCTCTGCTAAATTGACAAGGACTTATAAGTAGGAATGTTTTTGAAGGCGCAAGAAGCTGCACTTCAAGATGTCTCTGCTTAAACAAACACTTTGCATGAGCAGGAATGCTTTTAGAGAAGCAAAATGCTTCATTTTAAGATTTCTCTACTCAGCTTTTACAGACTCTCAACTACTCACACACTACTCACACTCACACTTGCATTTTTGCCTAATGTTAGATACTTGCTCTTCTTCTTGCCCGTTAGATGCTTGCGCTTCTTGCCTATCTCGAATTAAGAAAAATACCTCTTATATATAGGAGAATAAGAAGAGAAAAATGAGTATTAAGGATAAAAACAACACAATAGCATATCTTATTGTAAAATATGCTTTAATTATATTTTACTATTTCTGTACATCTTTTATTGTACATAGTGCCGTCTAGCTGGTTACTGGTTATTACTGTTTTCCTCAGATGTTTCTTTCTCAGGATTTGTGCCAGTATCTGATCTGGAGTATTTAAAGAAGAAATTGCACATCAACTGTACCAAAAAAAAGACTCATCATACTTTACATGTCATACTCCACCTTCATGAAAAAGGTGGCAAAATAATATATCATAATTATAGGGCTCAAGCGTGGATGGATATCTATAGTTGATTAGGAGTGTGTAATGATGTCAGTAGTCATAGTAGTCAGCACATCTTGATACCATACCAGTTGCCATGGATGCTACCAATCTATCCTTTTGCTGAGATTAGTAATGATGAAATATGTTGAACTAGTGAATCTAAAAGCATGACAAGTCATTATTTCATGATAAACAAATTATTTAAAATCTCCATGGGTAGAAACATGTAGTTGTCTAATGATGGTAGGATTATAGTTTTCAGAAAAGTGTTTAGGTTTATGTTCATACAAAGTTCACCATTGCTAGAAACGATGAGATTACATTGGGAGATTTATATACATATTAAAATCATCATGATAAAAATGAAAATCAGATGGTTTATACCTAAGTCAATGGAGGACCGACTGATTATTTATACATTCACCTATAAACTAGTTAACACGTAAACTGGTTTTGATATGTACAGAAGGAAAAACATCTTCTAAAAGAAGACTGAGATGACTATAGTGTAAGGTTCATCTTATAGGCTTGGTATGCATAAACTTCCCAATCATTAAAGTACTAATTATAAATGTGTTATTTGAGCTTAGGAGAGATAAAACTATGTAAATGAACAAGAATGAACTCAATGACTTGAACGAAGCTCCCATCCTTTATTCAAAAATAATTTTGCAAAACCAAAAAAATTAGTTTTGAATTTTTTTAGTTAAATAATATGTTAAATTATTTTCGTTACCATTAAGATATTACATTTTATAAAAAAAATTAGCTAAAAATAAAGATCATCGTATTAAACAAAAATAGGCTACTTTATTTAAATATTTCACCAGTAAATACTTATCAAAATATTTTAAATCTAATCTAATCATAAATTCTTTTTCTTGCAGAAATAACCTAAATTTTTTTATACCACGAATAATAGTAAGCAATTCTTTATGAGTGAAATGATAATTCTTCTCACAGAATTAAATTTACCATTAGCGTATCTACAAACATATATTACTTCTTGGAATTCTTCTCAGCAGAATTAAACTTATTACTAGCCTATCTACAAACATATATTACTCCTTAGAGATCTTCTTTGAGTACAGCTCCCCAAAATTCGTTTGAGATGTCCGTTTTTAAGATCAAAGTGTCATTAGTTGGTAGACGTAAATATGGTAATTTTGTACTCTGATCTTTTAGTCTTTGTACTATAACTGTATGTTGTTGTGTCCAAGGTCTAGCTTGTTGTGTTAATTGCTCATTGAATAACTTTCTGTCTTTGGCTAAGTTTTTATAAAATCTCGACAACAATCAAAAAAACATTGTAATTGATTTTTTTTTAATCACATCCAAGAATTTTGCTATATCTTTCAAGATGTGTTCTTGTAGTGTAATCTATGCATTTTTAATAACTATACCTAGAAAACTCATCTCATCAACAACGATCTAGATTTTCTTCTCCGAAGAAGATAAAACTAAACCATTTTGATTAACGATCTGATAAAACTATTCTAGATGTTGTAGATGATCTATTAATAATTTTGACATAACTAGTATATCATCAATATAGACTAAAATAAATGAATATTTTTTTAATATTGAATCCATACAACTTTAAAAAATATATGGGGCAATTTTAATACCTAAAAGCAATATGGTCTATTCATAGAGACCTTTTGGTACTATAAATGTTTTTTTCATCTATCTTCTAGGGTTACACAACATAGCAACTCATATGAACACATACATACTAACACAGAGATATACAAACACACACCATTTTATTGCAGAACACACTTTTTACAAGGCTGAAAAGAATGCTTGTTCTTGAGCAAAGCGTATCAAAGAACGATCTCTTTCAAATAAAAGAGAGAATGCTTAGTTCTTGAGCAAGGCGCATCAAGAAACTAATATCTTCTCCTGACTCTTACAGACTCAGACTCAAACTCTAGACTTGCTTATGTTTGCTTCACTCTTCTAATCTTATTTTCTTATGTCTCTCTATGTTGTTATTTATACAGACTTAAACTGACCTAAGAGAATGGAGGCTAGTTAAGATAACCTGCCTTTAGAAATGCAGATCCACTTTCAGAGATTATGGCAGACAACCTTTTTAGCATGATGGAGGACTATTTGAACCGAAGTCAACATCCTCTCCTCCTAAGTTGACTACTCTATTATGAAAATCGTCCGAACTGTAATCGTAACACCTCAAAGAATCTGAAAGCATACTGCTTGTACTAACATAAGATCCCTCTGAGTGGATTCCAACTAGATACATTTTGGCTTCTTTTCCTTTTGCTGCACGGTATTCATCAATACGACAATCTTAATAATAGAGTTCCAACATGTAAGGCATTTTAAGGTTAATGTGACAATGGTGCTAAATATCATAAGTATTTAACATATAGACGTTTTGATAAAAGGCTTGGTCCCATGTGTTTTGCCAGTCATTTCTTTTGATAATGCATGTGACCAAAAAGTAGATAAGACTAGAGACCATATGCACAAAATGTCAAGCAACCGTAATAGCACTACCATAATATGCGAAATCGTCATGATGTTCAGCCAACTGTGCCCTAAAATACCCTAGATAATTATTAAGAAAATGAACATGGGCATAACCAAATCTTGCCTACCATGACCAGAACATAGCAGAGTTGATCAAAGGCATAGACTGTGGATTAAACTCAATGTGATACATATGGAAATCACTGAGCTGATAATAAGGCCAATTTAAATAATCATCAGTATACTATCTTTCAAAATCTAAATGACTTATTTTGACATCAGTAGTTAAATGAATATGAAGAGGATTAGAGATATGAATAAATGAAATAAAATAGGCAGTGAAGATTTTTTGGATAATAGAGGAATCAAACTGATGTTTTGTGCGTGAGCAAAAATCCTCCCAGCAGTGTTGGTGATGGGTGGTCTCAACAAAATACTGTGAAAAACTTAAAACCCTTTCATGCATTGTACGAGACGCAACCTTTTAAAAGAACGAAGAGTTCATCCTTCGCCCTGTAATAATTTTGTATAAGATTTAAACATTAGTAGAACTAGGGACCTGGAATTCCCTAGTGAAAAAATCAACTAAACAATTGTTATGCTCTTCAATATATTCGAAATCAAATTCAAAATTTGCTATAAACAAACTTCATCGTATAAGACGCATATGAGCCACCTTGGATAGATTTTTAGATTGCAGATATTTGTCAAAATGTTTTAAATCACTTCTCACAATAAATTTCTGTAGTTGGAAAAATAACTTGAACTTTTCGATTCCTTTAACAATGGCAAGTAATTCTTTGTGAGAACTGTGGTACTTTTGTTGAGCTTCATTAAATTTGCCAAAAGCATATCTGCAAATTCAAATAATGTTATCCTGTTACTATTTCAATGTGGTATGAAGAGATATCTTCAAATTCCATTTCATTAGAAAATTGATCTGATGATTCTAAATAAATATCTCCATTTAAGAAAGCTAGATCTGAATCATAAGTTAAGAAAAAGTCATCTTTTATAATTTTCATTGTCTTTATGAAATTGATTTTATGTGGATGATCATTTTTCTTTGGACATTAATTAGAATAATGTTTCCCTGAGCATATGAAACATCTGACTTCTTTTGACTTGTATGGNGTTGGACACAGATCTCTTGTGACTTTCTTTGAGAATTAATGAATGGTGCTAAAACTCATTTCCTCAAGGTCCTTTTCTTCATTTTGAAATTGGGCTCTATAATAACTAGCAAAAGGTCTTAAAAAGCAACCTAAAAGATGTTCCTTTGCTCCTATGTCATATATGAGTTTCTCATAGTAATACCATTCTTCCATGATGTCAAGGAATAGAGACATATCTTATATCTTATGTAACTTAGAGCTATAAAATAAAGATCTATATGTACTATCTCTATCAACTTAATTGCCTAAAAATTCTTTAATAATTGCATTTAAAAAGATAATATGGGGGTTATTCAATAATTTTTTCCGGACAGGTGCTTCTATGAAATTCCACCAACATTTTAACATACCTTCAAAATTTAAAATAACATTAAGGATGGTGCGTTCGTACATTTTCTTTTCTAAGACAATTTGTCTAGAAATAAATCTACTAATTTTATTGATTTCCTTTTGTCGTTCCCTAATGGATTTATTATCCATACAAAAATATGGTGGTGGTTTCTCTAAAATCCTAACCTGCATCGTTGTTAGATCCTTCGGATCTTGGAAAATTAAACTTTGTTTTGTTAATAACTTTTTATCTTCATCATCCACTGTACCTTCACTCCCTATATAGAGTGTTTCGTTATCTTCTTCATTGGCATTGATCTCTTCTTCTTCCTTTCCTTTTTCGGATTTTGGAATCGTGTGAATTGGTCATCTCTTTTGAACCCATTGTTTGGATTTTTTTTTTTTTACTTTTAGGTGAAGTAACTGGTGAAGAATCTATATAAAAATTTTCTAGATCTAAGGTTTGTGACTCATTTTCCCTTTTTATATTTTTCCACCTTTTGTTTTGGTACCCATATTTGATGTAATTCTTGTACATCCTTTTGTACTTCCCTAACCTCTGCATATGTCATTAAGTTTTGATCACTTACATACCCTAACTTGTCAATGGTCCAATTGTGTAGCTTAATGATATCAAATGGTTGTTCTACGAAAGGTTTATATTACATCATATGGGCTATTTCCTTAGTTTCTTTAGTATTCATGTTGATCCTTAAAAATTCATCACATTCTATACATCTAATATCTTGATCTACTTTATCTAGATTCTCATAAATACATATTTGATATGATGTTTTACTAGAACATGATACTTCTTCATCAGAGAAAGATGTAGAAGCGTTTTCTGTGTGTTTTTCCCTTATAATCTACTACCATCTTTTTCCCTTTCTGCTTAATAATTTTTTTAGGATCCATTTTAATACCTAACTTTTTAATGATTTTTCCCATCTTTTGTATTTTTTTTCTTGTTCCTCGTAGGATGATTTTTTAAACAGAGTTAATGATTTTGCATATTTTGGTCCTAATGGATCATAAGACAACAATTTTGGATGTTGTAATTCCACATAGTAACTACGGGATTTAAATGATGATCTAAATAGGGATTTCTTTACTTTCTTTTGCTCATAGTATTCTTCTAAAGGATCTTCTAAATCTAGGAAGAGTCTATAGATAAGGAGATCTTCAGTATTAATATGCGTTCCATATTCCAAATTTGTAGATCCTACGAATAAAGCTTATTGCCCAAAAGGTAAGAGCATTTGGATACTAACCGAACTAAATAATTTAAAGCTTAACCTAGTACCTATGCTGCAATGCACGTTACAATCTATAATATCTACTGGAATATATGTAATAAGCATTAAACTATTGAATAAATGTGGATCAGAAAAAAAGAGTAAAATTTAGTATAGTAATAATTAAAGCATCTAAAACTAAACGTCTGAAACTAAACGTCCTTTAACCTCAGTAATGATTGCTTCCTGTAACGATTTAAAATGTCTATCAATCAAAGCAATCTAGTATGGTTTTTGGAGTCTATAATTGAAATAAGGATGAAGGTGGATAACAATTTCAACTAAGTGAATATATTGATAACCTTTTTTTTTTCACTTCTCTACCTCCCCTGGGTCAAAAAAAGTAAGTGCTACTAGGCGAAGGCAAGAACCAGCAATACCAAAATCACATTCGCTATGTACATGAATTGATAAGACTCAAAAATGTTCAAAGATGATTTAGGATAGAAATCTTTTTGAAAATCTTCGACTCTTATCTTTTTATATTAGTTTATACAAATGATATATTAATTTTTAGTAAATCGATGAAAGAACACATAGAACATCTAAAGATTTTTGTTGACCTTATTGATAAAAATGATTTTGTCCTTTCTCTTACAAAGATGAAAATAGGACAACCTCAAATAGAATTTCTTAGATTAGAAATTTCAGCAAGAATTATTCAACTACAACCACACATTGTACAAAGTACAGTTAAATTTTCAGATGTTTTAGAAAATATATTGCAGATTCAACATTTTTTAGGATGTATTAATTATGTCTTTGGTTTCTTTAAAAATATTGCCCAAGAATGAGAAGTTTTAAACCAATTACTACAAAAACATTCTCCTCCATGAAATGATAGATGTACCAAAGCTGTTAAACGAATAAAACAAACCTGTCAGAATTTACCACCATGATTCTTACTAGGAGAAGGTAAATTCATTTTTGAAATAGATGCCTCTGAACAATTCTAGGGAGCCACATTGAAACAAGAATAGGATAACATTATTCAAATTTGCATTTATGCTTCTGGCAAATTTAATAAAGCTCAACAAAAGTACCACAATTCTCACAAAGAACTACTTACCATTGTTAAAAGGAATCGAAAAGTTCAGGTTATTTCTTCAACCACAGAAATTTATTGTAAAAAGTGATTTAAAACACTTTGACAAATATCTACAATCCAAAAATCTATCCAAGGTGGCTCATACGCGTCTTATATGATAAAGTTTGTTTTTAGCCAATTTTGAATTTCATTTTGAATATATTGAAGAGCATAAAAATTGTTTAGCTGATTTTCTCACTAGGAAATTCCAAGTCCCTAGTTCTACTCATGTGTGAATCTTGTACAAAATTATTACGAGGCAAAGGATGAACTCTTCGTTCCTCTAAAAAATTGCATCCCTATACAACGCATGAAAGGTTTTTAAGTTTTTCACAGTATTTTGCTAAGACCACCTGTCACCAACACTGCTGGGAGAATTTCTGCTCACGCACAAAACAACATCAGTTTGATTCCTCCATTACCCAAAGAGTCTTCACTGCCTATTCTGTTCTATCTATCCATACCTCTAATCCTCCTCTTTTTATCTATTTAGTTACTAATGTCAAAATCAATCATTTAGATTTTGAAAGATGGTATACTGACAATTGTCTAAATTGGTCTTACTATCAGCCCAATGATTTCCATATGTATCGCATTAAGTTTAATCCACAGTCCTTGCCCTTGACTGACTCTGCCATGTTCTAATCATGGTGGACAAGATTTGGTCATGCCCCTGTTCATCTTCCTAATAATTACCCAAGGTATCTTAGGGCACATTATGACGATTTCGCATATTATGGTAGTGCTACTACGGTTGCCTGGCACTTCGTGCATATGACCTCTAGTCCCATCTACTTTTTAGTCACATGCATTACCAAAAAAATTGACTGGCAAAACACATGGGGCCAAGCCTTTTATGAAGACATCTATACGACAAATGCCTATGATATCCAGCACCATTGTCACATCAACCTCAAAGTGCCTTACACGCTAGAACTCTATTATCAAAACTACCGTATTGATGAATATCGTGCAATAAGAGGAAAAGAAGTCAAAATGTATCTAGTTGGAACCCACTCATAGAGATCCTATGCCAGTACAAGCAGCACGTCTTCAGATTCTCCAAGGCATCATGATTATAGTTCGGACGACTTTCATAATAGCGTAGTTGACTCAAAAGGAGAAGATGTCGACTTCGGTCCAAATAGTTCTCCATCACACTAAAAAGGTTGTCTGCCATAATCTATGAAAGTGGTTCTGCATCTCTAAAAGTAAATTATCCCAACTGGCCTCCATTCTCTTAGGTCAATCTAAGTCTATATAAATAACAACATAGAAAAGCATAAAAAAATAATATTAGAAGAGTGAAGCAAGCATAAGCAAGTCTAGAGTTTGAGTCTGAGTCTATAAGAGTCAGGAGAAGATATCAATTTCTTGATGCACCTTGCTCAGGAACTTAGCATTCTCTCCTCCGTCTAAAAGAGATATCGTTCTTTGATGCGCTTTGCTCAAAAACAAGCATTCCTTTCAACTTGTAAAAAGTGTGTTCTGCAATAAAATGGTGTGTGTTTGTGTATCTCTATGTTAGTATGTATGTGTTCATATGAGTTGCTGTGTTGCATAACCCCAGAAAATAGATGGAAAATAACATTTAGAGTACCACAAGGTCTCCATGAATAGACCGTATTACTTTTAGGTATTAAAATTGCTCAATATATTTTTTAGCATTAATGATTGCCAATTTTTCATTTTTGAAAAATGTATACTCCATACCAGTGGGCAACAATTTTAACTCAATGGGCTTTTGCTTGAACTCGTCAAAAATTTCCAACTTCTCCCAATTAATATTTTCAATGTCAAAACTTGAAAGTTGACGATGGACTTGCACTAATGTATCTATGATATCAATGTAGGTGCAAGTCAAGCTCTCAGTTGGTTCCATACATATAGTTAAATCATGCTCTCTTATAGTGTTACGTTGCTATGGCTAAGCAAGAAGCTCACCCTGCATAGCTAGAGCAGGTGGTAATGGAGCTAAGGGTGGAAGAGGTGCAATCAAATGAGAAGGATAGTACGTTTGTGAAACCTCTCCTTTAGGAGAACGAGTTCTATAGTAATCGTGGGTTTGGTAGTGAGACTGAGGAGTAACATGACTAATAGAGTCACATAGAGAGATTGGCTATTGCACGTAGTATTCATATGGGTTAGTTAATGGTAAAGGTACTGTTGACATGGTGGTGGCATTCCCCATGATTATGGGTGTTGCCACTGTTGATAGTGTTCATTTGGTTGTGGTGGAGTTCCACTTGGATAATACGTCAAAGGTTGGTGAAACTGTCTTGGGCTATCTTACGGATAAGATAACCTTCAAAGTGTCTGCCATCCGTTTAATCGTGAGTTTAGTGCGTACATCCCAGACTCCTGCAAATGTGAGATTACTGGGCAACATCCCTTAAGATGATCATATTGACATATCTTACATTCACCATCATTGTTTGTATTCGAATCCACAACCTCTTCAACAATGGTGGCTTTGCCCTTACCTTTGTTATGTGCATTAAGGACGAAAGATAAGCTATTCTGAATGCTACAAGGCTTATCACAAAGTTTATCTTTATTTCCGAACACAAGGTGTGCTCAAGTACATAATGCTCGAATAAAGATCCATTCGCTTTATGCCTCCTACTGCAAGCACTCAAGAAATAATTGTAACTCTGAGAGGAAGAAACTACAAGAGTTCAAGTAAAGGACTAAGAACTAACTGTCAAACCAAGTGCACCCACCTCTTATTTATAGACAACGAGACAAGTCTTGATATCGGATGTTTGATATCGCTTGGCAAGATCCGATATTGTGGACCCAATATCATGGCCCCAATATCATGACTCATCAATTACATTGACTAGGCTTTGGAATTCTTATCGAGCTGTTCATTTAATAATTTTCTATCTTTGGCAAGATCCTTGTAAAAACATGAAACACAATTTACACAACCTAAAAACCTTTGCAATTGGACCTTATCTTTGATTTCATCTAAAAAATTCTTGATGGATTCAAAAACATGATTCTGTCGTGCAATTTTACAATTAATAATTTTTAATCCTAAAAACTTGATACTTGGTTGAGCAATAATCATTTTTGTCCAAGATAAGACTAAACCATTTTTATTGTCAAATCATAAAAAATCTATAAATGCTCTAAATGCTACTTTGGATTTTTGCTCATTATTAATGTCATTTTTGTAAACCATAGTAAAATTAAAACTATGGAAAATGCAATCCATGCATTGTTGGAATATCAATGGTGTCATCTTGATACTGAATGGTAAAATTGTTCACTCATATAATCCTCCTAACACTGTGAATGTCATCTTCCATCAATCTTCAGGGTAGACCTGGATCTACCAAAACCCAGATTTTAGATTGAATTTTAAATATATATGTATGTATGGAAGAATCGTTTGAATAAATCATCTTTGTTAGGGATAGGATGTTGGATAGCTTTTATGAAATCATTCAAAGGCTTATAATTTACAAGAAGTTTTTTTTTTTTTTTTTACCTTAAACTAATTCTACTCTTTTGTTAGCATAGAAAGCAATGCATGCAAATATACTTGTGCTATGTTGTATAAGACCTTTGTTAAGTAGTTGCTTGATCTCTTCTTCACATTCTTTCTGTAATGCAGAAGACATATCAATATGATGTGCTTTTGCTTTAAGCTTTAGTTTATCGTGCAACTCAATATAACACCAATGTTCTTTCTTATACCAAAAACAAGTTGGATCATCCGATGCTAGGGTTAATAACTTTTCTTTTATTTTTTGAAATTTATCATCTAGTTTTCAACTTGACTTACTACCCATTGGACATTGTTATTGTGTTTTATTTTAGTCTATAATGGATAGCTACTATAATAAGAACTTTTCCTATCAAATTCATCATGCTGTAAACTAATATAATTAGTATGGATAGCATATGGTTCTAATTGATTTAAATTAACTGTTCCTAACAAAAGATCATGATGGTAGATCAAACCTATAAACAATAATATGAATAACCTTACTAGAAGGCGTTAGGATTGGAATTACTACCTTTTCATCTATGGATCTTTTCTAGGTGTTGAAAGCAACATACATTTTTGCTTTATCTTCCTAGAATTATGTAGAAATGATGCTTGGCCTAGCTAAGGATATCTCAACACCACTATCAATTAGAGCATCTATAAGGTATGACTTGTATGACGGTAATTTTATCTTAAAAGTACAAATAGGTAGGTGCATATTTACTACCTTGTTTTTGTTGACTACTTGAATTGGCATTATGGACTTCGATTCATCCTCACATTGTTTTCGTTGTTCACTATTTTCTTCTATTTGCAAGTGTTCTAACTCATTAGTATCCCATTGGATAAAAGTCTGCAATTGTTAAATTCAATGTTGCCGCCATATAACCCTATCAAGATTTGGCATTGGAGGATTGTTTATCGTAAGGGCTATTATCTTTGTTCTTGCTTCAAATTTAGATGCTCGTGTTTCTTCTTCTTCATATTGTCTTAAGATCTGTTCAAAATCTTCTTGTTCTTCAATAGAAGAAGGAATTTGTTGTGAATCTAAATAATCATGTTGTTCCTGGAATTGTCTCTTAAAGAGTTTCAGTTCTTTCTTTTGTTGTGCTCTTCGTTGGATAACAATATATTGATGGATATCTTCAAGTGGTACTTTTTTTATCTAGTTTTTCTTAATTGTCCTCCTAATTCTATATACATAGGATCCTTATCTAAAGTCTTGGGTTGCCTAGGTTTCTTTTGTTTCTTATGATGAGATCTAGAAGTTGAAGCATGATTCATATTTGCATAAAAAATTACATCTAAATCTTTCAAAATGGCACACCCCCTACCCCCAAGAGGAATTTCAAATTCAAAGAGTACACCAAGAGGAATTTCAAATTCAAAGAGTACACCACTACTACCATCAGTATAACAATAAGAGGAATGTAAAACGATATCACCTTGGTAAAATGGAGTATCCTCGTCAAATATAAATTTGTAATATTGTTCAGAGAGATTATGATTAACGATAAAATTCATCTTAGTATTGATCCTTTTTAGGAACCTTGTTTGCAAAATGATTACCCTTACATAAGAAACATTTTATCTAGTTTCTCTAAGCTTTTTTAAATCTGCTTTTAAACATTCCTTTAAAGTGTTTTAATGGTTGTGCTGATCATGAACCATATTTTCTACGCCATTGTAGAGAATCATCTTTTTGGTTTACAATCTTGACAATATGATGACTTAAGATATTTATCCTTTGGACACAACTCTAAGCATAATGATTTTCCTATTTTACTAGTTAATTCTTTAATGTGCTTGATGGTCATAACAAATCTCCCTATTAATATTCATGACAAATTAGCTTATAGCACCAAAACTCATTTATGCTAAAATCAAGTTTTGCCTTTTGAGTTCAACTAGGTACTTATTACAAAAATGGCTAGGGGTAAACAACCAATTAAGTGTTCTTCCGCACCTACCTCGTGTTAATTTTCCATTGTAATAAAGTTGTTGCATGTCATTCAAAAATCTAGGTAAATCTTGAATACAGTATACTCTTGCTTTATAATATCTATCCCTATATACATTATCTTGAATCTCTTTATCGCCTATGAATTCCTTAATAATGGCATTGAGAAATACTATAGGTGGTACATTAATTAACTTTCTTTTAATCTTATCAAGAATATGATTCCACCATCTACGTAATATTCCTCATAAATTATACATTGTATTCCATATCGCCATTTGTGATTCTTTCTTTTCCAACAAAATCTGGATAGATAAATAACTTTGTATAACATCAACCATTTCTTGTCTGCCTTTCATGTCTGTATCGTCCATGGAAAATACAAGCATGTTATCCCCAACTTTCCTAACCTAAATGGTAGACAAATCTATAGGATTTTCAAATGATCTGCCTGATTGTTTTACCAAGAACTCTTCTTCACTATATAGTAAAGTTTCTTGTTCAGATTTAGTTGATGTTGTTGCAGGTTTCCTATGTTGACACAAGTTTTTCTTTTCCTTTTCTCTCTTTTTGTTTTGCTCTCCATCTAGCTCTACGAGATTTTCCAATGGATAAAGGAGATCCTAAAAAAGTAAAGAAACTTTTGAAGATTGTGAGGTTTGTGTTGTAGTGGAACTATTACTTTGTTTCTTAGGAACCCATATCTGATGAATCTATTTTGTCTTGTCTTAGACAATCATTAATAGATGAATCTATATTAGATTTTTATAAAAATTCAAATAATTTCAAACCCCCAAAGATGAAACCATAACTCTAACAACACATGTTAATTTTCAATGCTTCCACTTGGATTTATACGATATATTTATTTTCGGTATTATATTAAAATTTTAGAATTAGTAATGTACACAAAACAAAAAAATATTCTTAACTCTAAACCCCACTAAAATTGCTATGATTCTTAACAACATTAAAAAAAATAACATGTAACACCTTATCTACAACAAATTACTATCTAATTCTTTCATCAAAGTTGTAGATAATTTCTTAAGAAATCCAAATATAGGTAAATTGCAACCAGATTCTAAATATAGAGAGAGATATAAGCATTTTACCAAGCACTATGCAAATTAATCCTAAACCTTTAAAGAAAAAACAACAAATACAACAAAGAAAATTCAGATTCAAAACATGGCAATAATATCCATCTTAAATATGCTAAATTAATAAGATTTTTCATTACTTAAAATAAAATCCAACCTCAATTTATGCAAAACTTAATGAATTAAAACAATCATAAAAAGAGAGCCAAAATTACTTACCCGAAATGTTTTGCTAGCTTCTATTAAGTGAGTTTTTCCAGTGCTCCCTAAACCAACAAGCTTCCCAGACTCCTCCAACCCAAAAACTTAAAAGTTAAAAATGTTTTGTGTTAAGAAAGTGTGGTACTTAAAGACTTCTTCTCTACTCTATCTATCCCCAACTCATGTGACTTAGCTACCCTTCTCATCTACCTTCAAGACCCATATGATTCATCTACCTTACTCCCTTTTAATCTAAACAATAACAAAGTTAAAATTAAAATTACAAACTATATGGATAAATCACATGCAATGCATGCCATCATAACTATCATTAACATGCCATGTCACCACATGTCATGATGTCATAGTCATACCATGTAATTTGTAATTTTAATTTTAACTTGGTTGTTTAAATTAAAAGGAAGAAAATAAATGAGTTACATAGATCTCAAAAGTAGATGAGAGAAGGTAGCTAAATCACATGAATTGGGGGTAAATGAAATATGAAAAAAATCTTTAAATACCACACACTCCATTAACCCAAAGCATTCTTGACCTCTTAGCTCTTGGGTTGGATAGATGGTGTGTCAAAAGAATGTGAAAAGCTAGTTGATCTAAGAAACACATAGAAAGATTCAAGTAACAAAAGCTAACAACATTTCAAGTGAGAAATCTTGATCACTTTTTCATAGTTGTTTCAATTTACTAGGTTTTACATATAGTAGGATTAAGTTTTATTTTAATTAATGGAAGATTTTGAATATCTAACATTTTTAAAATGGGTACTATTGACATGTTTTAAATTTGAATTTTCAATGCTAGATTTCTTGATTCTTGTTGTTTTAAAATACTTCCTATGAACTTTGTCTTTCGGGGGTTCAAGTTCTGGTATTTGTTATTCAACTGGATTTCCTACTTCTTGATCAATAGTTCTCCTATGCAGTTGTTTCTTAGCCTATTGAACATCATGATCCTCAAGAGAATGATGAACCAACATTAAGAAAATTTACTAGAGTAAGGCGATCAGTGATTCCTAGTGACTATATGGTGTATCTGCAGAAGTTTGACTACAACATGGAAGCTAAAAATCATCCCAAAACTTTTTCACAAGCCCTGAGTTGTCAAAAATCTAACTTGTGGTATGACGCTATCAAAGACGAGATAAACTCTATTTCATCTAATGGAGTCTGGGAACTTATAAAGTTGCCTAATGGTGTAAAAGCCATTGGATGCAAACGGGTCTTCAAGACTAAGAAAGACTTATTAGGCAACATTGAAAGATGTAAGGCCAAACTTGTCACTCAAGGGTTTACTCAAAAAGAGGGAATAGATTACAAGAAGACCTTTTTTTCTCTATCTAAGAACTCCCTTCGTGTTATTGTGGCATTAGTTACCCATTTTGATCTTGAATTACATCAAATGGATGTGAAAACAACATTTCTTAATGGTGATCTAGAGAAAAAGGTTTATATGAAACAACTTGAATGATTTTTCCTCAAGAGATGGTGAACAATTGGTATGCAAGCTTAAGAAATCCATATATGGATTGAAACAAGTTCCCTGGCAATGGTACTTAAAATTCCATGATATCATAACTTCATTTGGTTTTGAAGAAAACATCATGGATCAATGTATATATACCAACAGGTCAATGAGAGCAAAATCTATTTCTTTGTCTTATATCTAGATGATATCCTTCTTTCTTGCAACCAATAATAGTGGATTTTTACACAAGATGAAACATTTTCTCTCTATGAATTTCAACATGAAGGATATGGATGAGGCAACTTATGTCATTGGCATTCAGATCCATAGATACAGATCTAGATGTTGATGAGTCATGAATTTGCTGACTATGATATCGTTGTTGTGATATCACAGTCGTGATATCCCATGGGCTTGCGATATCGCGTACGCGATATCGCAACCGCGATATCACATCCGCCGCAATATCACGTACACGATATCACAGCCTGCAATGTCTATAAATAAGAGGCAACTTTCCCAATTTTAGGCATCTAGTCTTTTTCCTTAGCGAAGCTCTGGCAGTTTGATCTCTCCAAAGATAGAATTATTTTCCCATGTCTACCCGCAGTGTGGTGAACGTAATTGTACGACATCCTTTATTCGAGTGTGACGTACTTAGACACACACATAACTGACAATAAAGATCTAGATTACTTCATCATTGCAACATTCACTTTGTTATTTATTTAATTAATTATTATTTATTGTTTTCCTAGTTAATACTCTTTCACCCTTAAACTCATGTTAGAACGCGGAATGAGTACAACTTGATTACGAACATTTAAATGTGACTACTTGGTAACCCAGTGGCGTATCTAGGATCTGCGCTTGGTAATCCTAGTGGTAGTCATGCACGAAGTCCAAGATGTGTACGGATAATCAAAGAACGGCTGCTCATCGCACTTAGGCTAGATTAGATTCTCTTACCCTTTCTCTCCTAGCTTAGCATAGTTAATATTATCTTCCATTACCTCAGAAGCAGCATTAGATTAGGAACACATTATACACCTCACTCTGGACTAAACCATACGTGACAAAGCTAATACTAATCCAAGTGGGAAGACAGCAAACTGCGATCTAAGGATAACTGTCTAGGTGCCACAACTAGTCAATCTATAGAGTTCGACCAGATCACGCGTGAGAACGCTAGTATTTGTATGGTTGAGTGTAAGGGTACCTCACCACTCATCAGATGTATTCTAGAACTGTCGCAAGAAACCTATATCAATAAAGTTTTAGAGAGATTTCAGATGAAAGATTGTTCATCAAGTATAGCACCCATTGTGAAGGGTGACAAGTTGAATTTGAACCAATGCCCTAGAAATGATTTAGAGAAAAGTCAAATAAGCAACATTTTGTATGCTTTAGCTGTTGGAAAACTTATGTATGCTCAAGTCTTGCATTTACTGTGGGAATGTTGGGCAAATATCAAAGTAATCCATGTATTGACCACTAGAGGGTTGCAAAGAAAGTGATGAGGTACCTTCAAGATACAAAAGATTACATGCTAATATATAAACGAATTGACTTCTTGAAGGTGATTGGCTACTCCCAACTCAAACTTTGTTAACTGTGTTGATTCACAGAAATCAACATCTGGTTATGTTTTTATGCTAGCTAAAGGAGGTACATCTTGGAGGAGTAGGTGATTGGCTACTCCCAACTCAAACTTTGTTAACTGTGAGTTCATTTCTTATTTTGAGGCTACTTCACATAGTGTATGGCTAAAGAGTTTCATATCAAGGCTTAGAATTGTGGATTCTATATCTAGGCCATTAAGAATGTTTTGTGACAATTCAACTACTATTCTTATGGCTAAGAATAATAATGGTAGTCAAAGTAAACACATCGACATAAAGTACTTAACCATAACAAAACACTAAATTGATAATAGCTGATCATTTGACAAAAAGAATGCCACCAAAGCCATTTAAAGATCACATAGTTTGAATGGGACTTGATTTAATAATGTAATTTTTTGTACACACAACTTTACAATCTTAATGAAACTCTTATTCAATTGTGCTATTTTCTCATATGGTTTGCGCATACAATTATGAGAAAAAGTTCACATATAGCATGACCTAAAATGAACATTGGTTTATTCATAAAGCTAATTACCATATAAGGAATTACGTTGAGAGATAATGCATTGTAATACATGAAAAAATAATACTTATTAAAAGAAACTATCACTATGGTTCATGCATTTATTTCTTGAACTCCGGACTTGATTAAATATAGAAACCAATTGGGAAATTGTAGCGTGCATTATCAGCCACCATATCCACCAACGCATTTTATGTGTTAGTTAATGCATGAAGATGTGGCCACCATATCCACTAATGTGTTTTATGCATTAGTTAATGCATGAAAGTGGCCACTATATCCACTAATGCATTTTATGAATAAAACACGTTAGTGAATATAATGGTCACCTTCATGCATTAACTAACGCATAAAACACATTAGTGGATATGGTGACTTCATGCATTAACTAACACATTTAACCATAAAACGTGTTAGTGAATATGGTGGCCACCTTCATGCATTAAGTAATGCATAAAACACGTTAGTGGATATGGTGGCCACCTCAATGCATTAGATATGGTGGCCACCTTCATGCATTAACTAACACATAAAATGCATTAGTGAATATGGTGACCACTTTAATGCATTAACTAACACATAAAACACGTTAGTGAATATAGTGGCCACCTTCATGCATTAACTAAAACATCAAACACATTAGTGGATATAGTGGCCTAGATATAGAATCCACAATTCTATATAAACAAAACCCTGTTGTATAAAAGAGACTATTTCTTTCCGTGCATTTTTTCTACTACATTAGTGTATAAAATTCATAATGATGAAAGGAGAATGTGTATGATTGTTAGCATCAAGAACATTCATGATTGTGCTTCATTGATGTTGACTTTGTGCAAAGCATTGAGGATTTGCATGCTCATGTAAAGCAAAAACTTGAAAGTAAGGTTGCCAAAGTGTGTTAAAAAAGGAAAAAATGGGTCAAAGAAGAAACCCAAGTTTGAGGTGGAAAATTTTATATGAAAAGGTGGTAGGATACACATCTTTCAAATAAAGTTAAGATCAATCCATTTTAGATCCAGGCAAAGAACAATGACAATGATTTGAGATTTTGTTACATGATGATGTTTCTATTTCCTTTGTGTTTAATATTTTTACTATTGCCACATGAACAAAATCAAAAAAGCCATTGAGGACCCTTGAGTCTTCACAAGCAAAGAAGACAATTGTGTTGATTAAGAAAGAGAGTTCTAACATACAAAGGATGAAAAAGTTTGAATACTTTCCAATTTGCATAAACTTTTTCTTTATATGGGGGAAGATTTTTTGTATGAAGATCTATTCGTTCACTTTGGATTGTATATTTTGCCTTTTCACAATGTAGGATAAAGTTTTGGATGTTCAAGTTTTGAGTTTGGGATTGTATTCTGATTTGGAACAATATCCAATAAGAGTCCGTAAATGTGAATTACTACCTGCAACCTTGCCTTGTCCAAGTGCATGGCAAGTAGGATGCAATTCATAGTCTCATGAGGGTTGATGTTCTATTGGTTGGTTGAGAACTAAACTAAGGCCAATTGTGGCTTGCAGACAATTCATAGATAGAATTAAAAATTAAGACATGGTGGAAAACCACGATTAAGGTCTTTACCTTTGAATCGTCCAAAAGATTCCTAAATGTTAAATGGCACAACTTTGATAGAGCTTGTAGCATGGTCAAACTGGTAATACCAAATGCCTTTACGATATTTTTAGTAACATTATTTTTGCAAAAATGATGTATTATTTCTAGTGTTTCTTCGCGAGGGGCAATTATGCTTGGATTTAAAACTATGGTAGAATATCAACATCTTCTACCAACACAAGTTACTAAGCTTCTCAACACTAAACTTGCAAGACTTTGCCCAATAAACTAGCTCATCTGCTGGCCACTAAACTTGCTACGATTATAAAATCTTCCTTTGTTATTTTTTTATCAATATCATGGAGAGTAATAAAAGTATTTAAAAAAAAAAGAAGTTGATAGAAGTGAAGCCATTTTTCTCATCTACAGAAGATGGTAAAAAATATTTTCTTATTTCAAGATTATTCAAAAAATATATATACTAAATTATTTAATGAATGAACAATGTTCATCAAATTAACCGAATTAACCAAGTGGTCTTTAAAGATGATTTCAATGTTCAAAAAATGGATGATTTCAAAGTTCACAAGAGGGTATGATATATGAATTAAATAAATTTGAATATTAATTAAATAAATTTAATTGATATTTGTCTATCATAATTTTAAAATAATTCTTTACTTTTTTTTTCGTAGGGGGCAAAGAACTACAAGAGAAAGAAAATTCAGATAACATGTAACATGTAATGATTTTTTTTCTTTTATAGTGACTTTTGTAATGGAAAGGAATAACAAAGAAGGGTTTTTTTTCTTTCTTTTTTTTTGGGATTCTATAGTAAGTTCTTACAGGGAAAAGAAAAACAGAAACCATGTAATTTTTTTTTCAATTTTATAGTGACTCATGATATGTTAAAGGTTTTTAGCTTATACAGTTGTGTCATACGGTTTGAGTGTACAATGAAGCGCATGGGCTATAGGCTACTAGAAACCTTTTTTTTTTTTTTTTTCCTCAAGACTGCCTTAAAACAAGCTAGATGAGATAGACTAGTTCTCTAGACTACTACTCATCTAGAAAAGTAAAAGCTTAATCAAGCGTTTTAACCATGGTATGAATTTTTGTAATGATCCTAGTCTCAAAGAAAAAATATATGTTCATCAAAATATCCTAGCCTCAAAGAAATAGAAATTGATAAAAAAACTGTCAAAATAAATCACAGACTAACCACAAATCAGAGCACCCCTCCTTGCTGGGCAGCTACAATGTAAAAATCCATCGCTAACACGTAAAGCAGAAGCTGCAGCTGCAGAACAAGAGAAACACCTGGAAAACACATAATATTGATGTCTTTAGAAATAAATAAATCAGATAAAATTAAGAATAACGTATACTGATTTTCCAGAACCCTAGAAATAATGAAATCATTAAAAGGAACAAAAAATGAAATTTTTTGATACAAAACCTTCAAAAAGATGTGAGAAAAATAACACTTTTCAGTGAAAACATACCTATGATGCGATCTTAGACGGCAAAACGCAGATTGCCAATCAAAATAATAACTTTTGCCATCGGCAATAAGCAAAGGATCAAGCACCCAAAACAAAAACATTCAAAAAAAAAACCCAATCCAAGACCAAGAAGAGCAAATCCAATCCGAGATCAACAGATCACCTGAGTGAAAACCCCAAATAAAACTAAAATCTTAAATTTAAAAAAAATGTCCCAGCGACAGCGATTATAATTTGTAGATAACGCCTCGCCAGTCTCACTCACGCATTGCCCCCTTTATCTTTGCCTCTCCTTGATCTCCTCATTTTTGTTTTTAGGCTACTTCGGAGGGCCCAAATCTCCCTGTTTATCGTTCAGAGCGCTAATTGGATTAGATTTCAGACCATCAGAGTACCAACAACAAGGAGATTCAAAATCAAAAGGCATGTGTTAATGGATGTATGCATGCTGTTGGGTAGACTAGAAACCTGAACCTTCCGGTTAATACCCAGATCCATAATTGCTCACGGCTGAAGAACAAGAACAAGAACAACCCTGTGCAGACAACAAGACCCAAAACACAGTAAGCATTGCAACCCACTCGGCCCAACAACATTGTTGCTGTTCCCAGCCTCCAAATTGACTGTCATGCCAAAGCTCAAACAACCCATTAAAGTACCCTTCATCATTCAAAAGAAAGAAAACTTGCAAAAACCCCTACGGAGCTGCAGCAGCGGAGGAAAAGACACAAAAATTACATCTCTGAGAAGAAAATAAACCGGATATAGCGAATCTTGCGCAAAAAACAAATCAAAAACTCGCAAGGAAGATCAGACCAATAAGAAAAAAATCTGTGATAGAAAACTTGCACAAAAATGCGCAGCAACTAAAACTGAAATTTTTTTGTGAAAATCCGTTAGAGGATGCCAGCAACATCAAGACTTTTCGACGATGAGTTCAACTGCGGCGGAATCACGGCGAGCGGAAGACAAACTGCAGATCAAAATAACAACTTTTGTCAACACCCAGGCTACAAAGATCAAGCACAACCTAAAACCTTCCTCAAGCCGATCTGAGAGCAACAGGAACCGTGCCTTCTTTTTCCCCTTTTGTTTTTAACTTGATCTCGTCGTCTGCCTAAAAACACGTCACCGGAAAAATTATAGAGATTCGCATTGTTGTAACGTAGTGAGGGATACCAGTTTGCCAATGACACGTACTTAGGCACCGCGTATGAGCTGAGCTTTATCGTACCGTATTTGCGTACCGAAAAAGCCTTAAATGGAAATTAATTTTAAAGGGGCTTTTTGCGGAAACCCTGACAAGATTTAATTCATTTTGATCAGATTTTTTTCACAGAACTAAAGGTTTAAGAGCTCAAGAAGAACTAGTTTGCTGATTTTTTTTAAACTCGTAAAGTTTTAGGGTTTTGAGCTAAGTTTAACATTGCGAGCTAGCTATCAAGGATAGAACTTGAGCAAGCTTGGCTCAACTTAAGCAAACGCCTTTTCATAGAGCTTAAAGATTGTTTCCATCTCAAGAAGGGGCCAGCATTAGAACAAACAATTGAGCCCAAAAAGAAAAATTATTGCTTTATGAAAAGAGCTTAATCCTGAGCTAATTTAAGTTATGGAACTCATTGCTATGGTGAAGACCACAATGTTGCCATAACATATGGAACTCACTGCTATGCTATCCATTTCCACCTGATCACAACCCATGGTCAAGTCATGATCTAGACCATGATCTCATCATGAGATGTGGTGAACCCCACAACTCAATAAATGTATATCTTAACTTGGGTTTAGGACACTTGTGAAATCATGACTTGTGTTGTTGTCATGGTTGAAGAGCATGATCCATGATCACTAATGGCACCTTCACCAATAGTTGTGGTGGTGAGAAATACCAGTAGAGACATATCAAAATGCACAAAAAGTTGTGGTAGTAAGCAATTGATGAATCATGATTCATTAGGCTTCGATATCGAACCCGCGATATCAGATCCACGATATCGGGTATGCGATATTGTGACCTAAATAACGATATCGGATACACAATATCGTAACTCCTATGTGGGCCTATAAATGCACATGTAGGCACATGGAGGGAAGAAGTAGTTTAGTTAGAAGTTAGTCTTCATTTTTAGTTCTTCTCAACCCTTTCTCCCAGTGCATGCTTGCAGTGCGATGATTGTAATTGTACAGCACATTTATTCGAGTGTGACATACTTGGACACGCAGATGACCAGAAATAAAGATTGAGATTACTTCATCATTGCAGCATTCACTTAGTTTAATTATTTAATTGTTATTTATTGCTTTCTTAATTAATACTCCTTTACCCTCAACTCCTATCCCTGTTATTAAATGCGGAATGAGTACGACTTAATCACGTGCATTTAAGTGTGACTACTTGGTATCCCAGTAGCGTACCTAGGATATGTGCTTGGTAATCCCAATAGTAGTCATACATGAGGTCCAAGATGTGTACGGATGATTAAGGAACAGATGCTCATTGCACTTAGGCTAATTTAGATTCTCACCCCCTATGTCCTATTAGCTTAACTCTCTCTCCCTTTTTGTCCTAGCTTAATTAAAGTTGTTTTCTATTACCTCTAGGAGTAGCACTAGTTTAGGACTGCATCATACACCTCACTTTGGGCTAAACCATACGTGACAAAGCATATACTAGTCTAGGTGGGAAGACAGTGAACTGCAATCAACGAGTAACTATCTAGATACCACAACTAGCCCGTCTACAGAGTTCGATTGGATCATGCGTGAAACATTTGTATTCGTATGGTTGACTGTAGGGGTACCTCGCGACTCATCATTGGCACTGTTGCCGGAGACAATGCTAGTTATTTAGATTAGTTACATCATACAATATTGATGTAACAAAGTATTAATGATATATCTTTTAGAAGGAAATAATTGCAAATAAGTCACACACAATTTCACAACAATGTCTCTCTCACAAGACTATGATAATGCAACAACTAGTAAGGCAATTCATTAGAGAACCAACGAATTATATGATGATGAAGATGAAGTTTGGACTACTCAACCTGATGCAAGGGTCTCCTATGTACATCAACAAAGACAACATCGTCCCAACTCCCAAATTCATAATCTACCTAGTGATGATGAACCCCTGCTGGCCACTAAGAGCCTAATGCATATACAAGAGGCTGTTCGCATATCCCGCAGGCATTGCAAGGAAAGTCGTCTACCCAAGCTCAATTTAAACAGCTTTCCCAAGTTTTCAAGAGGCTATGATTTAGATTTGCAATAATATTTACAAGCCTTCTACTGCCTGTGCATGGAACAACATTAATAATGGATGGCAAAAACTTAAGCTCTTTCCTGTGACAATTGTTGGCCAAGCAAAAGTATGGTATAGGTCTTTAAAACCAAAATCAATTTGACATTCGCCAACAATGGTAGAACTCTTCAACGAAAGATATCAAACCTATGCAAGAGTGTCAGCCTTGAGGAGACAAATCCAAGAATGGAAACAAGCACAACATGAACCCTTGGATATGGCCTTAGAACAATATTATGCATTGTTAAACAACTGCCCAGGCCATGGGTTCTCCGAGGAGAGGCTAATGTACCATATTATAGATGGGCTCCGTAATGAAACAAGGGAGACCCTAGGGATGTAAGCCTGAGGTCAACTATACGAGCTATGAACCCACCAATTCCAAGAGCTTATTAAACGACTAGCAAAAGAAGGAGAAATGGCTAAATGGGAGAATGTTGAAAAATCTCAATGGGACCAAAATCTTAAATCAACAAAGGTCCATAGTCAGAAAGAGGAAAAATCAACTCACCTCAAGGAGGTGGAATCATCTTTGCCAATTGATGAGACGCGATATCACGTCGTCCTTGCGATATCATGTACGCGATATCACGGTCCGTCATCAAATCTATAAATAAGAGGCAGCACTCCCCTCATTTCCCATCCTAGGCTAGAAGTAGTGAAGCTCTGGCGGATTGATCATCCCAGAGATAGAATATTTTCCATGTGCCCGCAGTAGGAGTCCCCAAGTGAACAGTTCTTTATTCGAGCAGCTTTGTACCTGAACGCAAGTTGTGTACGGCAATAAAGATGAGCTTTGTGGATAAACCTTGCAGTACATGGATAGGTTTTATTACATGTTATTTATTACCTGTTGTTAGTGTGGCATGAGTACGACTTGGTTACGAGCATTGACGAATGTGTACGGCTAACCAAGGAATCGGCTACTCATCACGATTAGATTCTCTCACCCTTATCTCCTACAATGTGAGACGAGTACGACTTGATTACAAGAATCTACGGATGTGTACGACTAGTCAAGGAATCGGCTGCTCGCCACACTTAGGCTAGTTAGGTGCCTCAGTACGACCACTTTGAGCACGTGCGTTACGTGTGGTGATCCTAGTAACGATTAGCATTTGGTAGCCATAGTTGCATAGTTCAGGTGTGTACGGTAAGTGGGAACGAATGCTGATGCTAGTTAATTTAGACTTAGGACATTAGTTAGAGTTAGTTAGTTTCTCAACCCTTTGCTCTTAGCGTAGAAGACATAAAACCATAAAAGACCAAAAAAATCATATACCTCAGACTTACTTAACCATACACCGTGACAACAACAAGTAAGTCTGGGAAGACAACGAATGATTAACCCCAAGTGTTCCATGGGGCGTTTAGGCATTTAGTTTGCGAAGTTTGACCGGATCACGCGTGCTACGCTCGTTTCGTATGGTTGAGTGTAGGGGTACCTCGCCACTCATCATTGGTGCCATTGTCGGGGACTAAGTGTTTGTGCGCCGAATAGAACATAAGAGATGTCACTCACATCGTTGTGAGCCTTAACAAACCTTCAGGTTAATCAAATAAAAATTATATAACGGTGAATTTAGCACACCGATAAAAAAAATGTCTTCTTCTCATAAGAGCAACTCACCACCTAAGGACCACACACGAGACAGTCAGCAACATAAAAAACATAACCAAAATCAGCCAAGTCCTTAGCAATATAGGGTGGCACATACTCATCCCGATGAGTATGTGCCTGATCTTACCTTTATCCTTCATCAAGATGAATAGTTGCACTGGAGAGATTTGTTTGGTAACATAGTATTACCTCCAGATCGTGCTGTCCCTAACATGCTTCTCCGTGCTTTGGCACAGACTAGCATGAAAGAACTTTACGCCAAATACGTTGTGGCAAATTCTGACATGAGGAATTATCATCCCACAGATTTACAATGTATGAGGGATGCAAGGCGGGAGAGCCAACATACATTGTTGAAGGGCAAAGCCCCGCACGTCCTTAGCGAAATAGGAGACGAGGAACCCTTTATCACGGGTTCTTTAACAAATGATGTTCCCCCTCCTAACGATGGTGAGGAGGAAGGGTATCAGAACCTATGACCAACGATACATATCCATGGTTCTGATGCCCGTGAACACCAACTGTTCACAGAGGGAACAACCACCGATGCTAAGGACTGGTACTTTGATCGTCACAATGATCGGGGTCGTAGCAACCGAAGAGAAGGCAAGAAACATCGTCATGGCGATGGTTCCCCTTCTTCTTCCCCTTCTTCCCATCATTCATCCTCTCCTTCCACATCTAGGCACAGCCACCATGAACATAAAGGTGAGGATAAAAGTAA
>MNCI01027806.1:28777-54079 GCA_015680685.1 Gnetum montanum | reverse complement strand
AGATCCATATCAGCCATACCACAACCTAGCCAATGAGTTTACACTGAAGCAAGGTATCAATTACATGATGATTCAATTACCCTTGCTAATATATGATTGTGTTGTGTGTGCAGATGGTGGACATGCAAACAACAGATTGGATCTGAAGCAAGCACTTGGAATGGAGCAGCGTTGAAGCAGCTATGCAAGGAGTAAGATCGATGGCATGCTTACGGATGGAGAACGTAGGCGCAATTTTGGCATTGGTAGCAACAACATTTCTTTCTCTCTCTCTCTTTCTCAACTGCCAACAAAGGCCTGATGTCATTGTAATAAGGTGTTCACCCTTGTTGTCATGAACACCAGTTTTGTCAAGTCTCGTAATAATGATCTATTCACATGTCATCCCATTAGTTCCATTTCCCTCAATAATTCCATACCTACCTGATATTATTATAAGAAACTCAAGGACGAGTTTTCATTCAGTCATGGGGGTATGATGAGACGCGATATTGCATGAGCCGCGATATCGTGTACGCGATATCACGTCATCCCTATGATATCACATACGTGATATCGTAGTCCATTGCCAAATCTATAAATAAGAGGCGGCACTCCCCTCATTTCCCATCCTAGGCTAGAAGTAGCTAAGCTCTGGCGGATTGATCACCCCAGAGATAGAATATTTTCCATGTGCCCGCAGTAGGAGTCCCCAAGTGAACAGTTNCATGAGTACGACTTGGTTACGAGCATTGACGAATGTGTATGGCTAACCAAGGAATCGGCTACTCATCGCGATTAGATTCTCTCACCCTTATCTCCTACAATGTGGGATGAGTACGACTTGATTACGAGCATCTACAGATGTGTACGACTAGTCAAGGAATCAGCTACTCATCACACTTAGGCTAGTTAGGTGCCTTAGTACGACCACTTTAAGCATGTGCGTTATGTGTGGTGATCCTAGTAACGATTAGCATTTGGTAGCCACAGTTGCATAGTTCAGGGTGTGTACGGTAAGTGGAAATGGATGCTAACACTAGTTAATTTAGACTTAGGACATTAGTTAGAGTTAGTTAGTTTCTCAACCCTTTGCTCTTAGCATAGAAGACATAAAACCCTAAAAGACCAAAAAAATCATATACCTTGGACTTACTTAACCATACACCGTGACAACAACAAGTAAGTCTGGGAAGACAACGAATGATTAACCCCAAGTGTTCCATGGGGCATTTAGGCATTTAGTCTGTGGAGTTCGACCGGATCACGCGTGCTACGCTCATTTCGTATGGTTGAGTGTAGGGGTACCTCGCCACTCATCACCAATATTATAATCACTAAATGAAATTGAGGAAAAGATCAATAAGATAACAGATTGGATACATGAAAAATGTGGAGAATATGCCAATATTATTAGAGGTAGAGTCATGATGAACTAAGAAATAAGACGAAATACCACTAGACAATTGGAGAGAATGGTTGAAGAGAATAATAACTCAACTGCCAATCACACGTATCAATGCGACATTTGCCTGTACGATGACCCCAAAGGCCAATGCGTAATCTTGTCATATTTACATGAGCATTGGAAAAGAATGTTACATCTAGAGTTCGTACAAAAATACTGTGTTCGATCACAGTGGCAACAATCCCAGTCATGGGGGAGGCCACCCCCAAACTGGTTACACCCTTCATACCATCCGAACCCAAATGCTTACCAAGTCCAATATCCTATTTTCCCAATTGAGTCAACACCCTCTATCTCACCACATTATTATCATTCTCCTTAATATCATCAACCCATATCCTTGCCAATAGGACCACCACCTTGGGTGCCTTACACTTCTCCTCAATTTTAACATTCTCATCCTTCACCTTCTTTTATATCGCCACCAATTGTACCTAAAGGATTTGCACCGCAGCATCAATCCACAAACATTACTTGTGCTCCTACTATCAACAGTAGTGGGAACCCTCTACAACATCGAAGGCATCCCTTCTTTAGACATGATCATAGAAAGGGATAGCACAATTTCAAGACCACTGCATTTTCCAACTTAGCACAAGTCTAACACTATGGTGCATCCTTCTTCTCAAATCCAACACCTTGTGTTACCTTATCAAGACCACCAATCAAAACTCCAATAACCATGTAGCCTAATGAATATAGCCACATAGGGAGACATATTGATCCTTGCATACCATCTTATAGTCACAAGTGCTATAGTGGGTCAACTCCTTATAAATTAACCACATCTTATAACTTGCCACACTATGTCAACTTTAATCAAGTGTGTGAACCCCAATGGGGTAAGTATGACCAGGTCTCAATCTTTTCAACATGCAAGGATCCCAACCTTTCATTTATTAATCCTAGCTATGCTCAACCATTTAGTTATGGGGGTGATGGGACGTGATATTGCATGGGCTGTGATATCACGTACATGATATCGCAGCGCGATGCCAGTTCTATAAATAAGAGGTGGTTGTCCCTTTTTTCTTCATCTAGATCTAGACCTTAGCCAAAATCTTGCTATTTTACCATTCTAGAGTTAGAATAATTTCCATGTGCTCACAGTAGGAGTCCCTAAGTGAATGGATCTTTATTCGAGAAAATTGTACCTAAGCACACATTTGTGTATGGAAATAAAGACGAACTTTTGGATAAACCTTGCAGCATATGGACTAAGCTAAATAGGACTTTAATTATTGTTTAAATGCTTTCTTAAGGACTTAATCTCTCTCAACCCTTAACTCTCATAGTTAAGTGCATTTAGTACAACCGCTTCGAGCACGTGTGTTACACTTGGTAATCCTAGTAACGAATAGCATTTGGTAATCCCAGTAGCATTGCATTGGTTCAGGGTATGAACGGTAAGTGGGAATGGATACTAATGCTAGGGAAATTAGAACTTAGTTAGTGAAAGTTAGTTACTTACTCTCTTCACCCTTTCCCCTCTTAGCATAGGTGATAAAGCCATAAAAGATATAAAAATCATGTACCTTAAGTTCACTTAACCATACAACCATGAAAAATATAAGTGAGCTTTGGAAGACAACGACTGATTAACCTTAAGTGTTCCATAAGGTGTGTAAGCACTTAGTCCTTGGAGTTTGACTGGATTGCACGTGCATGCTCGTATTCATATGGTTGAGTGTAGGGGTACCTCGCCACTCATCATTGGTGCCATTGTCAGGGACTTAGTTGTTTGTGCGCTAAGTAGAACATAGGAAATCATCCACATCACTGGGAGCTAGAACGAACCCTTAGGGTTAATCAGAAGAAAAAATTTAAACAATGGTCAATAGCACACCAAGTAAGACAACGATGTCTTCTTCTCCACACAAAAGCACTTCACCGCCTAGAGACAGTCGGCGGCACAACATACATAACCAAGAACCATCAGTTCCTCAACAATTCAGTGTGGTATATATTCATCATGATGAATATATACTCAACTTTACCTTTGTCTTCCATTAAGATGAACAACTGTGATGGAGAGACTTGGAGGGTAACATAGTGTTACCCCCAGACAGAGCTGCCCCCAACATGCTCCTTCGTGCCCTTGCACGAATAGGCATGACACAATTATACGCTAAGTACATTGCATGTGATTACAACAAAAGGGACTACCATCCCACAGAAGCACAACATCAATGGGACTCGTGGCAAGAGAGTTACCACACATCGTTGAAGGGCAAAGGACCCCATAATGCTTCGCCATCATAAGAGAAATTAAGGGTGGTGAACCTATCTCAATAGGTTCTCCACAAAATGATGTTCCTCCTCCTAACGATAGTGATGAGGTTGGGTATCAGAACCTTCACTCCATGATTCACAACCCTAGTTCTGATTCCCACGAACACCAAGTGTTCAATGAGGGAACACAAACACAAGATAAGGACAAGCATTCTAATTGTCATCACGATCAGGGTTGAGATCACCGAAGGGAAGGTAGGAAACATCATCATGGCGATGGTTCTCCTTCCTCTTCACCTTCGTTGCATCATTCACCCTCTCCTTCAACATTAGGACGTAGTCACAAGGAACCTCATCATGAGGAAAAGGGTAAGCAAGATGAGAAACCTCAATGAGAGAGTCGAGAGCGAGGATGAGGGCATTCTAGGGAATCACGACATGGAAGAAGGGAAAGTAGGGAACCGCGTAGGCATCATAGATGCCATGAAAGAAATGATAATGAAAAACCCTTACTAGTAACCTGAAGTATGTTAGACATTAAGAAGGCAGTTAGAATACCTACAAGACACCAAAAAGATAGCTGGATCAAGAGACTAGACATGAATAATATCCCACGATTTGAGGGGGGATACAATGCTGATCCGCAAAATCACTTACAGGCATTCCACGATGCCTGTGCCTTGAAGAATATTGAAAATGAGTGGCAAAAATTAAAGTTCTTCCCAAGGACACTCATATAAGAAGCAGAAAGTTGGTACCAGTCCTTAGAACCAGAATCCATCAGAAGGTGAAGTACGATGCTAGAATTGTTTAACGATAAATATCAAACATACTCCCGAGTGTTCAACTTGCGTAAGCAAATCCAAGGATGGAAGCAGGTAATCACAAAACCTTGGATGCTACCATGGGCCAATATTATGCACTGTTACATCATTGCCCGGGCCATGGTTATGCACAACAGGATCAACTTCACCATCTCATAGATGGGCTAAGACATGAAACCAAGAGAACCCTTGGGACATATGCCCAAGGGGGATTATTAGAACTTAGGTCCCATGAAGTTCATAGATTATTGGAGCAAGTAGCTAAGGAAGAAGGAGAGCTATAGAAGAGAGAAAGCGCGGAAGAGTATAACCGCGATCCTTCCCTCCAAAAGAGGGGAGTGAGATTCTGCGAGGAGGAGGAGTCATCACTCGAAGAGTTGGTGAATAGAAAAACCTTGCCACTTCAGAAATTAACAATAAAAGTGTCGGCTAAGGTAGATTAAATGTGGGACTCCTTAGATAGTAGATTTAAAATTTTTTTAAAAATTGTAGAGGAGTCTAAGGAGCGAAGTAGTGACCATGATAAGAAAAAAAAGAGGGATTTAGACCATGCACGTAACAAGGGTAAGGGAAAAATGACTATTACCGATGAGGTTATGGACTCTGATACAGAAAATGACGGTGGATGTGAGATCTGCCAATATGACCATCCTAAGGGATGTTGCCCAATAATCTCACATCTACAAGAGTTTGGGGTGTATGCACTCAACCCAAGACTTAACAAACGGCAAGCACCCCGCTGGTTACCTTATCCCCAAGGTAACCCAAGGCAGTTCCACCAACCGTTAACGTATTATCCAAGTGGAACTCCGCCACAACCTATGGAGTAACACCAGTAGTGGCAATACCCACAATCCTGGGGGATGCCACAGCCAAGGCAACAATACCCTTATCGGCAACTAGATCCATATGGCTACTACGTGTAGCAACCAATCTCTCCAAGTGACTTTGTCAATCACGCAACCCCACAATGTCACTACCGAGCTCGGGAGTACTATAGGACTCCTTCTCCTATGGGAGACACATCACATACATACCATCCTCCAAATCCATCCACCACTCTTACACTGATAGCTCCGTTATCACCTGCTTTAGCAATGCAAGGGGAACTCCCCACTCAACCGCAACAATGTAACGCTACAAGAGCTATAAACTTTTAACCCACTGCTAGTTCTAACAATCGCATGAAGAGAAGACCTTTCTTTAGAACTAAAAGCCCAAACAAGCTCTCACAACCATAAGCGGTTGAGTCTATGAACGCTCTTCCAACAAATAAGGCTTCGGATCTCCCTTCAAACCAAGAATAGAGCTCAATGCATATGGTTATGTTAACACATACCATTACTAACTGGATCAAGGTAGGCCACCTTCCTAGGAAATTCTTTGATCCTGGAAGTCCCTTAATCTATATCCAAGTTGCTAGGAATGAACCTTGTAAGACTCTTCTTGACTCAGGTTCCGGAGTCAATTTGATATCACAAGAAATGTATAAAGCCTAGAACCTACCTCCACTAAAGAAGAGCAATATTCACTTAGAGTTGGCTGACCAGTCCATCACTATTTCCTTGGGATTGGTTGAGGACATCATTACCACTGTGTGTGGTTGGTCATACCTAGCTGATTTCCTAGTGATCCAAGTAAACAATGACAAAAGGGACTTCCCAATAATAATGGGAAGGGCATGGCTAACTACCATGAACACATGCATAGGAATCCGTGATCTTTCCTTGGAAATATCTAAGGAAAAACTTTATGGAAAGATCGAGAAGAAGAAGGTTCCATGCATCACATACAGTGATACAGAGGGTGATGACATGCAGGAATGTTCAGCATCTCCTGCATGCAACCGATGTGCCCAGGAAGTTAACATACAAAAGTGCCTGTATGTAGCAACCACACAATAAGAGAACACCCAGTGGTTGACAGCTAATCAAGAGAGCAACCTACCAATATGCATGGAACTAACTAGGGGACCAACTCATGGCCACACTGAAAGCATAAACACACTGGAATGAGAGCATCGCCAACTTCCAACCCTTAACCTGAAAACATCGATTGGGATAAGTTGCGCACTTCTAAGAAATTCGAACAAACACTCATTCTTTTAGATCTCTCCCTTCCAATTCAATCATGGGGGAGATGGGCACCTATGTTAACCATTTGAGGCCCCAATTCTTTTTAAATTTTTGTTGTACAAATTTCTTTAACTTTTCTTGTTTTTTTTTACAACATCATTTATGCTTTTTCATTTCTTTGTGTGTTTGATTATTCTATTGATTCATCACTGAATAAGTGCTCTAAAGATGGTATGAACTGTATTCCATTGATTGCTAATGTTTGATTTTTACCTTTAAGTTATGATGTTGATACTAACGTATGGTTCTTTTGATATAACAGGCAATGAGTCCACATCATCCATGCATCCATAAAATTCTCTGGTCTCTCTTGGCTTGGAATTGTACAATCCCTTTCTAAATAATAAGAACTATCAATGAATCGGTGACTGGGTATTTCTCAAACTAAGGAATGACTCAAGGATTGAAAAGGATGTGACTTTAAGGGGATTTGATGCACTTGTGTTGGCCATTCTCTTGGGTGCTTGGATGTTTTCTTCTTGAGTTTTCTTACTATTCCAACGTTTCCACATTATCGGGAAGCTGAGCAAATAAAAATAATAAGTCTTTGCATGATGTGGTTCTCATGCAAAAACACAAAAAAAAATAGTGATAATTCAAAGCACACCCCTTAGACAAAATAATCATTTGGACTAGAAGCACTGGTTATGGAACTAAAATAAACATGTTCCCTCTAACTAAGGCCCTTCTCGCTTCCTACTCTCTCCTCCTTCGTTTTGTCAGAATGGTGGTGGCTCTTTGGTGAAGGCATTCTTGTTACTTCAAGTGGATGGATTGGCCAAATGTATTAATGCGAAGTCACTAGATGTGGTTTGTTTGAGGTTGGATTTGGAATGGGATCTACTATGTTACATTAACCATTAATACACAAGGGGCTGTACACCACCTTGTTCTTGAGATTCCATTCCATTCTCTTCTTTCCACCCTTCTTTCGTCATTTATCACCTCATTGCCAGTTGTATCCGTAGTCCATATTTTGGTAGATACATTGTTTTCTTTTTGGGTAAATTCTTATGGTTAAGACTTTAACTCTTGTCTCCAAATGACATTCCTAGAGCCTACGAACTCTTTGAATGTGGGATTGTCAGGGCATTAAGGGCATGCACCTACTTTGGGAAGGACCCACTGGCATTCATATTTGGTGCATTTGTTAATTTATTTCCTTTAAACATTTCTGCAATCACTAATTATGTTGTTCATTTCCATCTTTGACATCCATTTTATTGGTGTTTCCATTGTCTCTTTTTCTTCATCCTTCTCATTCCTTATCTTTTTCCATTCTATCACTACCGGAGGTTTGCTCTTAGTCATGGGGGTCCTAGTCCAATTTTTTTGATTTTTCCCTTAACCCCTACACCTCGGGTAGTCACTAGTATAATATCTTCAGATCTGTATCAGCCATAACACAACTCAGCCAATGGACCTTACATTGAAGCAAGGTATTAATTGCATTATGATTCATTTACCCTTGCTAATATAAGAACTGTGTTGTGTATGCAAATGGCAATCATACAACAACGGATTGGATCTAGAGGGAACATTTGAAATGGACTAGTGCTGAAGTAGTTATGCAAGGAACAGGATTGATGATGTGCTTATAGATGGACAAAGAAAGGCGTAAACTTGGCATTAGCAGCAGAAAACCTCTTCTTTTCTCTCTTTCTTCTCTCTTCTCTCTTCTCTCTCAGCTGCCAAATAAGGCTGGATGTCATCTATGTATAGTGTTCACTCTTGTTGTCATGAACACTAACTTTTTCCATGTTTCGTAATGATGATCCATTCACATGTCATCCCATTCACCATTAGTTTCACTCAAGTCAATAATCCCATACCTTCCTAATATTTTGTAAGGAACTCAAGGACGAGTTTTCATTTAGTCATGGGGGTATGATGGGACGTGATATCGCATGGGCCACGATATCGCATTGTTAGCTGCGATATCGCAACGCAACGCCAATTCTATAAATAAGAGGTAGTTGTCCCTTATTTCTTCATCTAGATCTAGACCTTAGCCAAACTCTTGCCATTTTACCATTCTAGAGTTAGAATAATTTCCATGTGCCTGCAGTAGGAGTCCCAAAGTGAATGGATCTTTATTCGAGAAAATTGTACCTAAGCACACATTTGTGTATGGAAATAAAGATGAACTTTTGGATAAACCTTGCAGCATATGGACTAAGCTAAATAGGACTTTAATTATTGTTAAATTTTTAAATTCTTTCTTAAGGACTTAATCTCTCTCAACCCTCAACTCTCATAGTTAAGTGCATTCAGTACGATCACTTCGAGCACGTGCGTTACACTTGGTAATCCCAGTAACGAATACCGTTTGGTAATCCCAGTAGCATTGCATTGGTTCAGGGTGTGAACGGTAAGTGGGAACAGATACTGATGCTAGGACAATTAGAACTTAGTTAGTGAAAGCTAGTTACTTAGTCTCTTCACCCTTTCCCCTCTTAGCATAGGCGATAAAACCATAAAAGACATAAAAATCATGTACCTCAAGTTCACTTAACCATACAACTGTGACAAATACAAGTAAGCTTGGGAAGATAGCGACTGATTGACCTTAAGTGTTCCATAAGGCGCGTAAGCACTTAGTCCTTGGAGTTCGAACGGATCGCGTGTGCATGCTCGTATTCATATGGTTGGGTGTAGGGGTACCTCGCCACTCATCAGGGGGTATCCTCCATTCTAATAAGTAGGATTAATAAATATTTTTCCTTTCTTTAATTTTACAATTTTTTGTTTTCCAGTTTTTCATCTTTTACATTATTGTTTTGTCTTTTTGTTTTTTTTTTCTTTTTTTATGAGTAATCTCATCTACGAGTAAAGCACTCATGTGACTCATTGGTTGAGGTGTTGTTATATGTTATCAAGTCTCAGGTGACTAATTACTTGGATAGCGAGCCCATCACATCCACCCATCCATTCTATTAATAAGAGGTTCTACTCTAGGTACAATGATATTCTTGACATCATTAAAACTTAAAATAATGTTTTGCTCATTATGCCTAGAGCAACAAATGATGGACCAGGAGGAAATGACTAGGGTGTGACATCAAGGGGATTTGTGGATTCTCTTTGGTGACATCTCTAGGTGCTATCATGTAGTCTATTTGTACTCATATCCTTGTAAATCTAACGCAAAATGGAAGTAAGAGTAATAAAGGCACTCATTAAAAAAAAAACCCAATGGTATTCTAGGGGGTCCCATTGGAAAGACATACACCCATGCCTGAATGTAGGCAACTTCCCCAGATTAAGCATTAAAAAAGAGAGAGAGAAAAGTGCCATAAACAAATCTGAATCACTTCTCCCTTGAACGAAACACCAAGTAATCGTATGCCTTACTATCATGATCCCCTTATGAATGTCCATCATGGAATGAAACGATGTAATGTCACTGATCAAAGGAATGGACTTGGTCTTGATTTTGGAGCAACAGGCTAATGACATCTTAAACATGCCCTACATATAAGATTCGTTGTGTCCTGAGTTAGTTCTCTCATGTCTCAATCTCTGCAATCCCTTCTATGACTCATTTCACCTCGCTATTCAAGCATTTGTGACTTGTGTCTTGTGTAGCATAAAATTCATACCTCATTACAGTGGTATCTACATGCGTGTGTTTTGTGGAATTGGTGTGGATTACATTTCACCCTCTAGTGCCTACAGACATCTTCAGGGTGGTTACGTAAGGGCATCATAGGTAGGAACCTGCTTTGGGGAGGACCCACTTGCATAACCCTTGTAATTTTTACTCATTACACATCACCATCACATCATTTTATACCCTCTGAGCACTACATTCTTTCCCTTATCATCCTTCTGGTTCAACCGTTCCTATGTACCAAAACACGTCCTTTTTCCTCATGCTCTTCATGACTTTTATTGTCAGATTTTACACCATTATACTTTTTGTGCCTTCAGGTCTATTTAATATTACCCTAGACCTTTTACATTGACCTCAAATCCTTCATTTTCTACCTTATAATTTTAGAAATTTATCAATTTTTTAAGTACTCTATTTTCAATAGGTCGTGGTATTGAGTCCAATGCGATATCGGGGCCGTGCTATTGGGTACATGATATCACATCAACAAAAACTATATATATGGACTTCCCCCTTATGCACATCAACATCACTCTCAACTATTCATGCAAGGGAGTGTACTGACCTAAATTTTCGGTGTAAGGCTGGAAGGGAAACAGACACTGAGAGATCGTCGAACAGCCACAGTTGACCCTGCCTTCACCCGAGGGCAAGCTGGAAAGGTAAACGAAGGTAGAGTGCCTTGGATGGTCTACACGCAAATCAACCAAGGACTTCCTCGAGTGTAAGCTATGGCTAGCGTTGGGGTTATCATAAACGGGATGTAAACGGAATGCAAATAGCGATACAAAATGTAAACAGAGCATACTGAATTATAAATAAAGCGTAAACAGAGCTATATTGTAAATAAAGCATAAACCAAAGTAAATAATGTAAATGGAAGGCAATAATGAAACTATATTGTATTGCTTAAACAAGAATATGCATCGGTCAAAGCGTAGTTGCACATGTGTGGATGGCAAGTCAAACACCTAGCCTCGGAATGATATGACGCGATGATGTAACGATGAAATGGGATGAACGTGAGAAATACTTGGAAGCCAAGAATCAGGTTTGTCGAGCACCCAAGGATTGCAAATTCTGTCCTTCTTCAGAGTTGTCAATCTCTCCAATTTTTCCTCCTAGTTTATGTGAATTGATAGGGTATTTATAGGGTTGGGCTAGGTGCTGGATAGTTGCATTCTTTGACCAGGTTCAATGTATCTATGTTTGGATAGTTGTGTACAAGTTAGATGTATGTTGGCAAACTACATTCTTGACCAGGTTCAATGTATATATGTTGGATAGTTGTGTACAAGTTAGATGTGTGTTGGCAAGCTACATTCTTGACCAGGTTCAATGTATCTGTGTTGGATAGTTGTGCACGAGTTGGATGTGTGCTGGATATTTGTCTTCTTTGACCAGATTCAATGTATCTCACAACGTGTGGGTTATTCAAGCCCATGAAAATACAAATAATTTAGACAAGCCCTCAAATGATAAAAATTTACAAAGAAAATCAAGGTGGATTAACTCTGCCTCACTTGTCTAGCATCCAATGTGACTTGCAGTGTGACCCATAGTTATCAATAGTGGGCCTTGAAGATGACTTGCACCCTTGAAATCAAGTCATTTTGGCTCAATTTTGGGACTCTAAAAGTTGGTGACGCTGATCCTTACGGTGTGCAACGTCTGAAAAAATAACCCCGGCGTCACCAAGTCAAAATGGCACATTTGAGGCCCAAATCTTGATTTTTTGGAGGCTGGGAGTTGCTGGGGACCTTGGTGAAGGTCATGGGGGGTCCTTGTGCTCGATTTCGGCCTGTTTTGACTCAGTTTCGGGGCTCCAAAAGTTGGTGACGCTGATCCTTACGCTATGCAGTGTCTGTGGGCCCCAGGGGGACCTTGCTTGTTGAATCATGGGCCATCGAGGGTTGTTTCAGAGGCCTCTAAGTTTGGTCATGCTGTACTCATGTTGGGCAGTAGCATGACTTAGCTTGATTCTTGTCTAAAAGTGCTAGGCCAAAATTAGTGCTATTTCATTGGCCCTTCTTTGTTGACGTCTAGAGGAATCTACCTGAGTGGCGTCAATAAAGAAGTGCAAAACATCATGAGCAACAAAGCATCAAACATTAACCATCAACCCTTGGCTAGATATTATCGCATCATTTTCAAAAGTACATGGGATTGAGGGGATGTGGTTCAAGATGCAAGGGATTGTAATTGGAGGAAGTCAGGAGTTGATCAAAGGTTATGATTGCTATCAGGATTGTGGGAGAGGAGTGCTCTCATGAAAATGAGCTATTTTTTGATCCTTGTCCATAGCCAGTGTTTAGTAGACTCGGAGCTAAGACATAGGAAGTGCGTTCTTTGGAGAAATGGGACTCTTATAGAGTATTTGCGGGGCCCGTTGTAAACAGCCAAAGCCATGCAATGATGTGTAACATGGTCTCTTTGAGATACGAGTGTAACTTTCTTTTCAAGATAATTGCCTTCTCGCCTAGGGCTTGTATGAGAATGGCCAATAGTCTTTTTATTTGTGATGTCAACAGGGTCTTAAAGACCTTTTCCGTTGCTCTTTGACCTTTTGTGCTTTTTCTTTTCTTGTCTTTCTTTTTCTTTTTTTTTTGGTCTTTTTGAAAGAGCTTACTTTTTGTGCCATGCTTGTGTATGAGCACTTGCATTTTGCATCATGTACTATGTATTGTGTTTTGCATCGCAACTACTTAAAGAGCTACAGTATGCAACAGTGTATCAAGAGTTTTTGAGGTGAGTGGAACGTATCAAGGGGTATGTAATTGAATAGGATAAGAGAGCATGATGGGGAGTAGGGAATGTATCAGGAATTGGGAATGTACTTATGAATGGATTGATTAACCCAATCGTGTGCGTTAGGAAAAACATGATACCTTGTCATCATGATGAAGTGCATCTATGCACAAATGCCTCAGAAGTGTCATCCTGCAAACACAACTCCAAGAAGACAAGAAAACCACAAATGAAACAGTCAGCTAAACAATTTAGACAAGGAGATGGCGTCACCACGTGCAATTTTCAAAGCAGACAGAATCATGAACAACATCAGTTTCATTAGGGCCCCATGAGATGAATCATGCAACAAGTCTTTGTGGAATAGGAATAGCCAACTGCAACAATTGATCTTTTCATGTTTTGCCTGGTCGTCGATGATGTTACCAGTTTATAGTCTTAGTGGACTGTTGTGGATTAGTTTCACGTCATAACCCCTTGGACGGTGCCAGTTTAGCATTGTGGTGGAGGGTGCATTGCTAGTTTATAGTCATAGCAGACTGTGAACAGGCAAACTAGTTTATAGTCTTAGTGGACTTTGGATGCTAGTTTCATGTCATGGTGGACAGACATAGGAGTTTAGTGTCATACCGAACATGTCTCTATGGTATCAATTTTAAGTCATGATGCCAAGACTATTCTGTGGTATCAGGTTTAAGTCATGATGCCAGGACTATTTTGTGGTATTAGTTTTAAGTCATGATGCTAGGACTATTTTGTGCCAGTTTATAGTCATAGTGGACTGATGCTTACCTTGCTTGTGTAAAGTGTGATGTTGCATGCATGGTCATGTTGTGTGCCTGCGAGATCTTGAGAAAAATCAACTAGGAAGAAAACAACATCAAGTGACACCTGTCGTACATAGAGTTAGAATGTATGAATGAGAGAAAAACAATGCAAAAAGTGATAGTTTTAGGTCGTTCCAGGCCGGATGTTGACTTGCCATTTGCACTATTTTTAAATTTTAAAATTCTTATACTTAAATTTTCAAGTGGATAATAAGGTCGTGGAGATTTTAAAATTTTGTGAAATTTTCAAGTGTTTGTTGCCTTTAACTGTTTTGTTCTATTTTTTGTTTTCTGTTTGTAGGGACACGTTCATGATGGAGTTGGCCCCAGTGGAGCAGGGGCTGATGATGAAGAGGACCTTGGAGATCAACCCCATCCATGAGCTTTTAATTCGTTAAGTGTTTTTGGATTTTTTGGATGTTTGATGGAATGTATAAAGACTGATGTAATGGCCTAAATTCAATTATGGTATAAAATGGTTCCATTCCTTCGTTACCTTGATGTTCTATGTAAATATTTTTGTCATTTTCCATGTTTTTTATTGTTTTTCTTTGTTTTCTAAAGTATATGTATGCAACTAAATGTAGCATAAATTTCTAAAGTGTAAAGCAAGATGTAAGGTAAATACTTTGAAAAGAAAGCAACGACCGTGCAAGAATCTAAATCGTAAGTTATAACCTATAAGCGAAAATTCAATGTAAGATGATGGGAGTTTGTAAATATGTAATTTGTTGGCTCTAGTTTAAAGCCGTTTCGGGCTTGGTACATCAATTTAGAATCTTGATGGACTGTTGCATCTGTTGTTAAAAAAAGGATTACCAGTTTTATGCCATAGTGGGCCAAAGGTAGTAACGCTTTCAAGAAGTTTTAAATGGAACCAGCCATTTCTGACTGTGGCTAGTTTAATGTCATTGTGGATGTGTTGTAGTTTAACGTCATTTCGGACAGTTTGTAGTTTAACATCATTTCAGATAGTTCATAGTTTAACATCATTTCGGACAGTTTGTAGTTTAATATCATTTCGGACAGTTCATAGTTTAACGTCATTTCGGACAGTTCATAGTTTGACGTCATTTCGGACAGTTCGTCTCATTCGTTCTAGTTGTTGAGTTACCTCTTAATCTTTTGTAACTTAATGTGTGGGGCTGGGTGTATGGGTATGATTTTATATTCACCTTCCCCTTCATCGGTGATATCAAAGGGTAGTTCTGACCAAGAAACATCAACAGGAAAGGCTCCTATGTCTGTGTCTTCTTGTGTTTCTTCAATGCTAGTTGGATTGTGAGTCAATGTTGGGTTCACGTTCTGATGTATGTTCATGGTTTATTGTTTAGGCTTAACAAACTTAATTTCTAACCCTTGACCTACCTCAAGGTATGAGGAAGTGATCGATGCTGTTATATCCCCATGTATGATGATCTCACCTCCCTCGTAAGGTAGGTGGATCTCCTGATGGATTGGTGAAGATACGGCTTTAAGTTGAGCTAGCCAAGGACGTCCTAGGATCAAATTAAACCCTGACATTTCATCAACCACTATGAATTCAGCCAATGTAGGGAATTGGTCACCTGCTATGAAATCTAAGGTAACCATGTCTTTCACTCCCACATGGGAACCAATGAAAGATCTTAAGAAAGAGGTTGTTGTGGGTTGTACTTGTTCAGTGAGTACTAATTTTTCAATGATAGAAAAAGGTATTACATTTTTGCCGCACCATCGTTGACATGCACCCTACATATTTTGAAATGATCAACTTGTATTGTTATGAACATAGGGGCCATAGTGATTTCCCCTATTTTCTCATCTAGCTTAATGTCCTTAACGCAGAACTCTAAGGATGTGGTCTTCGATTCCTGAAATTGTGGGGATAATACTGCATAAATGGATGGTTCATCTGCAGGAAGATCCTCACTAACAGGAATTGAAGTTAGCATTCGTACGAGAGCCTCTCGATGTACTGGTGAAGTCATTACTAGGTCATACAAACTTAAAGAAGTATTCTTTTGTTTTAAGGCTTATGTGACCTGGGTTAATGCATTTTCTAGGTCTTTACCATTTGGGATGTTCTTATCCATAGAGATTTGGTCCATTTGACCCAGCATTCGTATTTCTCGTGGAGGGGTTTTTACGTTAGTAGCTAAAGATGCTAAGTTTGGGATATGACTCACAACTTCATCTTTGTTTTGGTGACTTGTACTAGGTTCATTAATGGATGGACTCATGGGGATGGTGTTTAGCGGTGTAGGCTTTGGAAATCCTAATTCATGTCCATGATTTTCTCTCTCCATGCGCTCTCTTTTTTCTTTTTCCAAGCGCTCTCTTATTAGCCTATCGGCGAGACGTTCTCGCAAAGGTCATCGAGAAGTGGAGGTGTGCCAAGGTGTTTTGGCACCCAGACCACAAAGGGAATGGGTTGGTTTTCAGATGGTATGTTTGTTGTGGTGGCAATCGAAGGAGGTATGCGGATGATGAATGGTTTTGATGGTGTGGGGGATGTGCGCATGGTAAAAGGGGTTTGAGGATATATTGAGGTAGGTGTGTTTTCTGAATGCCCGCGAATCACAAAAGGCTTTTGAGGAACGTCTTGTCTGTCTTCCACATGGACAGTATTAATCACATATGGGGCATTGTTGGTTTTGGTATTAAGAGGATCCTTGTAAACCCCCATGGATTGGTTTTGAGGCCTTACTGGGTATGTCTCATTGAACACTACTTCACCCCCATCTATCATGCGTTGTATGTCTTGTTTCAACGCAAAGTAGTAATTAGCCCCATGACCATATCATTGGTGATATTCACAAAACCTATCCAATCTAAAGCCTTTTGGAATGGGAGGTTCATTGGCTGTTGCTAAAGTTGGATTTTTGGCCAATTCACAAAAGCGATCATGTCTTTGCGAGGCCGCAGGAGACATTTTTTTGTGTTGAATTAGCCCAGCCTTTAGAAGTTGATCAAGAAGTTGTGAAGGCTTCATGGGTAATGGTGTGTATTGAGCAGGGTCTTTCCTTTTGAAGGTACGGGCATGACCTGTGTTGTTGTTTCTTTTTGAGAAATTTTCAAGTGTATGAGTCGTTCTTTCATAGTTGTTTGAGATAGCAAGTTGTTTTCCCTCAGCCACTGCTGCTACTGTTGTTTTGGATTTATCTTTCCTCGTATGTTGGCTCCTAAAGGTTGAGTAGGCTGGATCATTACTTGTTTGAGCTGCTTCTTCTATGTCTTTGATTTGTACGAATGCTTGGCTCAATGTGCGGGCTTTCAGGTAGTAAAGTTTTGACTTAATAAAGTCATTCATGGCTGACTTAAGGATAGTGAGCAAATATGTTTCGGGGATAGGTTCGTGAAGTTCATTTAAGGTTGCACTCCACCTTTGGATAAATTTCTGTGTTGACTCCAATGGTGCTTATTTAACTTGAATTAAGCTATCTAACGTGGCTTCAAGTTTCAAATTGTACTTGAAACGGGTGACAAACTGATGCAACAAACTCTCTAAAGAAGATATGGAGATACGAGGTAAAGATCGGTACTAGTCTAAGGCTTTTCTGGCTAAGGACTTTGCAAACACTCGCAAAATTACATGGGGCCATGCTTGAAGAAAAAGGCTTTCGGTTCTAAATGTCACTAGGTGGGCATTTGGGTCCCCTTCTCCATTGTACTTGGTCAGTTAAGGTAATGAGACTCCTTTTGGCAAGGTCAAGGGTGAAACTGAGGGGTCAATTGGGTCATCTTGATAGAAATCTAGTACTTTGACTTCCTCATTGTTCAAATTTTTAAGGTGTTTTAACTCCTCTGCCAAAGAGTGCATCATTTTTTGTGTGTCTGTCCATTCTTGGGCGGTAGGCAAACCAGTGGATTGAGTGGATTGTGGATGATAATGATTTAATTATTGCATTGTTTGTAGAAAGAAAGGTTGTTGGGATAACATTTGTTGTGGTGGGATGGTATTCGGGACTGAGACCATCGGTGGAGCCCATTGCCTGGCTACAGGTTATGAGGTAACTCCTCGGAAGTTGGGTTGGAGTAATTAATGGTGCTCCATGAATCTGCATCTGGGGTATGTAATGGGTGGATGTGGAAGCTGGTATGACCGATGGCATTCCAATTACTTGAGGTCAAAAGATTGACTCTGCATTGGTTTGGGGGGGAAGTTGTTGGGACTGTGCTTGTGGAAGAATGATGGAAGTGGACACATCAGAATGAAAATTATTGGGTACGGAGAAGATAGGAATGGAAGTAGGTACCTCTTGTTGGGAAATTGGTGCTCGATTGTTTGCAGATGAAGGAGGAACCACAGTTTCTTCCAGGAAAGGATGGAATAATGGGTTTGTGTAGGCATGGGGGCTAACGGTATAGTATGATTCTCCATGTTCAGATTGGGCTGCAAAGTCATCTTCTTCATCTTGAGGCTCTATGGGAGGTAGCTGTAAGGCTTGACTCCTAGCCATGAGAAGTTGGGATATGAGTCTATGATGGTGTTCAGAGAGTGGGATTATGTCAAATGCTGAAGGGATGAACTCACGACCTCCTTTGTGGACAAGTTCATAGTCTCGTTTTGCTTCCCTTTCCACATAATCGATAGGCAAGTTGGCTTGGATTTTGTAACAAATGAAGCTATATTGTTCAGGGCTTAGTGTGGCTTGCTTTGGTTGGATTGTGGTATCAAACATGTTAGGCATTGATGTAGAAGGTTGATCTAGATTCATATTCACAAATTGGGTTGTGAAAGTTGATATTTGTAGAAAATGGCTAACTTTGAAAATGAAAAAAAGAAAAAAGAAAAAATAAAAAAAATGACTAAATCTGCTGGTAGTAGGAAAATGGATAAGTGAAGTGCAAAATACCATAAGCAACAAAGCATCAAACATGAACCATTAGCCCTTGGCTGGATATTATCACAAACATACGTGCATGCCAAAGCACTCAAGGCCCTATAGGAAGGAGAATAAATAGCTCACCATAGACAATATTTGATTGACCACTGTGGAGAAACTGAAGAATGTTCTCAAAGAAAATTTTCAGTAATTATGAGAATAGTTGGTCAAGGTAAACCAAGACATGAATCGCTTGGCTAGAGAAAATCGAACCCTCTCAATGAAGGAGGTTTGTGTAATCCGTCAGAAGAAAACCATTGAAATAAGCATGTGGCAAAATGAGGCCAAGCAACATGAAAAATTAAAAGAGCATTTCAGAGACCAAGTGGGGATGTACAAGCAATTCATTAAGAATGAGATCCATATGGCCAAGGCCCACATTAACACCTTCAATGCCCAGCATACTGATTGGTGGCCCTTATTGTACACATATGCATTCACCCACCAAGTAGAGCTCAAAAACTAGAACCTACAGATCCAAGATCTTATAGAGTACATGAAATTAGCAAACCTGTGGTATGCCAATCTAGCCATGTTAACAATAGGACGCTTGAGGATAGAGCTGGAGAAGTAGGTATCTACCAGCTACGCTAAATACAAAACAAAATTTGTGGAACACAGGAAAACATTACAAAGGCTAGAAGTTGCAAATTTTGGGTTGAAGGTGATCAAGGCTAGCTACTAGGGGCAAAAATATGTTGTGGTGAACTTGGCTTGATGGCTTACAGATTATCAAGAATACAAAGATAAAGCCAAAGCCTACAAGGTGGAATGATGACTCTTTGCAGCCTGGTACATCAAAGCAAATTAGATGTTTCTACAACTACTATGTCCATGGGAAGTGCTGACTTCATCAAACATTGGAGTTAGCATGGATGCCACAGGATCCCCAAACCAAAGAGGAAAAGCTCTAGGTACTCCTTCAGAGCTACCAAATCCCAAAACCTGGAGCACAAGACAAGGGGAAACGACCCATGGAGGAGCCACCGTCACTTGGAACCACATGATTTTCAATAAAATTTTGCAATTTTGCAATTTTGTAATTTTGTGTTCGTGTCCCAATTTTATTCTATTCAATCCTCCACTATGACATGAATAATTCCTAGTCAGTCAATAATCCCATACTTATCCACTATGTAATCAATGGGGCTTGTTATCATTTTGTGCAACTCGAGGATGAGTTTTCATTCAGTCGTGGGGGTATGATGAATCATGATTCATTAGGCTCCAATATCAGACCCGCGATATCGAATCCACGATATTGGGTACACGATATCGTGACCTAAATAATGATATTGGATACATGATATCGTGACTTCTATACAGGCCTATAAATACACATGTAGGCACACAGAGGAAAGGAGTAGTTTAGTTAGAAGTTAGTTTTCATTTTTAGTTCTTCTCAACCCTTTCTCCTAGCACATGCCCACAATGTGATGATTGTAATTGTATGACACCTTTATTCGAGTGTGACGTACTTGGACACACACATGACCGAAAATAAAGATCGAGATTACTTCATCATTATAGCATTCACTTCGTTTAATTATTTAATTGTTATTTATTGCTTTCTTAATTAATACTTCTTTACCCTCAACTCCTATCCCTATTATTAAACGTGGAATGAGTATGACTTAATCATGAGCATTTAAGTGTGACTACTTGGTATCGCAGTAGTGTACCTAGGATATGCACTTGGTAATCCCAGTAGTAGTCGTACACGAGGTCCAACATATGTACGTATGATTAAAGAACGGATGCTCATCGCACTTAGGCTAGTTTAGATTCTCTTCCCCTATGTCTTATTAGCTTAACTCTCTCTCCCTTTTCCTCCTAGCTTAATTAAAGTTGTTTTCTAGTGCCTCTAGGAGTAGCACTAGTTTAGGAATGTATCATACACCTGACTCTAGGCTAAACCATACGTGACAAAGCAAATACTAGTCTAGGTGGGAAAATAGCAAATTGCGATCAATGAATAACTAACTAGATATCACAACTAGCCCATCTTTGGAGTTTGACTGAATCATGCGTGAAATGCTCATATTCATATGGTTGAGTGTAGGGGTACCTCGCCACTCATCAGCAATCAAACCAATGCAACTTACATAACATACTTAAGAACACTAGCATACACAGAAGGCATCATTACCTTAAGAGATTTAGGATATATTCTTACTCTAACATATCTAGCCCTAAGTCCTACTCTGTAGAGAAGGGTGGTGAACTAAGCATTATAACTAAAGGCCCCTCCATTAATGAGTGGCGAGCTACCCCTACACTCAACCATACGAATATGAGCATTTCACGCATGATCTGGTCGAACTCCGTAGATGGGATAGTTGTGGTATCTAGATAGTTACTTGTCGATCGTGGTTCATTATCTTCCCATCTAGGCTAGTATTTTCTTTTTCATGTATGATTTAGTCCAGAGTGAGGTGTATGATGTAGTCCTAAATGAGTGCTACTCCTAGAGGGAATAGAAAATAAATTTAATTAAGCTAGGAGGAAAAGGGGAAGAGAGTTAAGCTAATAGGACATAGGGGGGAGAGAATGTAAAATAGCCTAAGTGTGATGAGCATCCATTCCTTAATCATCCGTACACATCTTGGACCTCGTGTATGACTACTACTGGGATTACCAAGCACATATCCTAGGTACAATACTGGGATACCAAGTAGTCACACTTAAATGCTCGTGATTAAGTCATACTCATTTCGCGTTAATAACAAGGATAGAAGTTGAGGGTAAAGAACTATTAATGAAGAAAGTAATGAATAACAATTAAATAATTAAACTAAGTGAATGCTACAATGATGAAGTAATCTTGATCTTTATTTCTAGTCATGTGTGTGTCCAAGTGCATCACACTCAAATAAAGGTGTTGTACAATTACAATCATCACACTACGGGCATGCACTGGGAGAAAGGGTTGAGAAGAACTAAAAATGAAAACTAACTTCTAATTGAACTACTGACTGATTGATTGACTAGCTCCTTGACTCCTTGCACCTACATGTATATTTATAGGCCCGCACAGGAGTCACGATATTGTGTATCCGATATTGCTAGCCAGGCCATGATATTGCGTACCCGATATCGTGGATCTGATATTGTGGATCCGATATCAAAGCCTAATGAATCATGATTCATCATACCCCCACGACTACATGAAAACTCATCCTCAAGTCATACAAAATGAGAACAAGCCCCATTGATTACACAGTGGATAGGTATGGGATTATTGACTGACTAGGAATTATTTATGCCACAATGGGGAATTGAATAGAACAAAATCGGGACAAGAACACAAAATTACAAAATTGCAAAATTGCAAAATTTTCTTGGAACTCATGTGGTTCCAGGTGGTGGTGGCTCCTCCATGGGTCACTATCCCTTATCCTATGCTCTAGGTTTTGGGATTTGGTGGCTCTAAAGGAGTACGTGGAGTTTTTCCTCTTTAGTTCAAGGATCCTATGCCATCCATGTTGATGCTCTAATGTTTGATGGAGTCAACACTTTCCATGGACATAGTAGTTGTGGGAACATCTGATTTGCTTTGACATACCAGGCACAAATAGCTGTCGTTCCTCCTCGTAGGCTCTGGCTTTATCCTTGTAGTCTTGGTAATCTATAAGCCATCAAGCCAAGTCTACTGCGACATCTTTCTACCCTTGGTAGCTAGTCTACTGTGACTTCTAGACTTTGTAATGTTTTCTTGTGTTTTGCAATTCTATTTCGTATTTGGTGTCGGTGGTAGCTACCTGCTTCTCCAGCTCTATTCTCGGGCATCCTGCTATTAACATGGCTAGGTTGGCATATCAAAGGTTTTCTAATTCCATATATTCTATAAGATCTTGGATTTATAGGTCTTGGATTTTGAGCTCTGCCAGGTGGACGAATGCATATCTATCCAATATGGCTCGCCCATCAGTGTGTTGAGCATTGAAGGTGTTAATGTGGGTCTTGGCCATATGGATCTCTTTCTTGATGACTTGCTTTCAATTGACCTCTAAAATTCTCTTTTAATTTTTCATGTCACTTGGCCTCATTTTTCCACGTGCTCATTTCAATGGCTGTTTTCTGATAGATTACGTGTACCTCCTCCATTGAGAGGGTTTGATTCTCTTTGACCAAGCAATTCATGTCTTGGTTAACCTTGACCAACTGTTCTCGTAACTGTTGGAAATTATCTTTGAGAACATTTTTCTGTTTCTTCATAGTGGTCAACCAAAGATTGTCTACAACAAGCTATTTATTTTCTTCTTGCAAGGCCTTGAGTGCTTTGGCATGTGTGTATGTTTGCACTTGTGCCTTGGAAGCATCCCAATCAGCCTTCTCCATTTCCTCCGTCACTTTTTTATTATCTGCCAATAGTTTATTGAGTTGCTCTATCCTAAAAGTGTCCAGCTGGTTTGCAGGAATGAATTGAGATGGGTCTCACTATGCAACTTGTAGGATAATGAGCCTTTCTTGGAGTCTTGCCAACTTCGCCTCTGCATGCTTGACCCTAATCTCTGCCATGACCAGCTTTCCTTTGGTGGAGATGAGGTTTGATTGCGTTGCTGTGACATCTTATGGAATGTTAGATAAGGATATCATCACTTTTCCTATTTGCAGTAACCGATCAAGAACATCCTCATGCTCTGTAGGAGTCATCGAGGGACCAGCCAGGGTTTGAGCATCATGTGCTCCTGTGAAATTTGCCAGTGGCACAAAAGGAACATTGAAGGAATCTTGATATGGTCTGTAACCACTTCTGTAGCTCCCACTGCATCTTGGTGTTGCATGACCACTACTGTAGCCCCTTCACACTAGTTTTTAGTTGCACCTGAAAGGAAGTCGCTCTCCCTGAAATCTATTGTGACTAATGCATCTCCTCTCCTACTGTTTAAATGGACACTTCATCCCGTGTGTGATCTATAGAAATTGTGGATCATACAGCGTCATCGATGATGTGGAAGAGATTTGCATCATCATGACTTCCCCAACTAACCATATCAATGATGGCCCTGAGATGGCTTATCGATAGTCAATAATCCTATGGCAGTGGTAATAGTTGGTCTCGCTGGCTCATGCTAGCCCCTATTTCTTGCTGTTGACTGGGACTTGTACTTGGGAGTTGGCTAGGACCTGTAGTTTGAGCTGTAGTGGCCCCACCAATTGTTCTTATTTTGGCTTCAATGTCTCACCAGTACTCTTCCTTTGGGCTAGTGGCTTTAGTAATTCAGCGAACAAAGCATTTTGGGCTCTTCTGGGGACATCATTGGTGTACCCCAGAATTCTAGCACACCTACACAACTTCTTGATGAGATAAGGAAAGGGCAACACAAACTTCCCTATCTTGCATTCTTAAAATCTCCTCAAGATCTCCATGAGATATAGATGGGGAAGGTTAGCATTAACCTTGCCCATCAATATCGCACTTCCTCTTGCTGCATATATTGAGATTTTGTTTAATCCTTTCATGGGGAAGATGTGATAAGTGCCAATTTTGAAATATATTCTTTCTTCTAGTGTCAACTCCCCATATGTCTTGTCCAACCAAATTCTTCATGCATCAGCATCAGAGTGAGTGGACAGGTGAGAAACTTTTGGCCTTGTATTCGGAAGGTTCAACACTTCTGAAATGGCCTTGGTAGAAAAATCTACAGAGACACCACAAATGTCAACTATGGTGCCTTCTTCTTTATTATGCCAAAATTGGTATGTTTCTCCTAAGTACCATGCACCACTTTCAGAGAGGATGGGCCATAATGAAAACCCTTTGAGTTGGTCCCTAATGACCTTAGGAGAAAACTCTGTGAAAGGTCCAAAGTTTAGTTCCATAATCACAGTTGCTGACGTGGACCTTTCATGGATTGCCTACACACATTCTAGGGGCAACCTGAGATGTTGTCCTTGTTTAGGCACTTTAGCCATTCCTCCTTCTACTTGTACCGATTGTATAGCAACAGGAGGCTCTTGATGGATACTGAATGATTGTGCCTCTTGCTCTACATGTTCTTTGAGAGATGCTTGGTTTCTACCTCTCCTTGGTCATTTGGGCATACCTTGTCCACGTTAAGGGGCCATCTGCAATCACATGGGGCCAATCATTTGTAAGGTTGCTTACAAGATTTGCTTTATACATTACTTCTTGCCTCAAATAAATTCATTTCTTATTCCGTGTGATTTAGAGTTAGGAAATTTTATGAAAATGTCCCCTAAAAGTTTTAATATTAAGCCTAATTCGATTAGGTGGCTTCAAAATTTAATTTCTGGATGTAGGTAAGGAGATAAAATTTTTTTTGCCAATATGTTTATTATTTTTATAATCAATTATCCTTTATAGTATCCTTCAGGCGATGATGAATTTTGAAAAATTTATGCATGGTTTGAAGTGTACCATTCCCCCATGACTAAGCTGAACACTCCAGGTTTAGGTAGGTTCAAGTGGAATGGGAATTGGAGTGCTAGCGAGCAAGTTATGGCTATTTGACCAAGAGGTGCACAAGTCGCAATTCATGGAAGAAAATTTGAAAAAATCCCCCCGCGTAAATAGTTGAGACTGATGTTGACATGCACAGGGGGTGGGGTGGGGGGGGGGGTCCCTTATATATATTTTT
>MNCI01027806.1:9788-28392 GCA_015680685.1 Gnetum montanum | reverse complement strand
GACATGAGGTAATTGACCCAAGGCACAATGAATCCTAAGTGTAGGGCATGATTAATGTGTCATTAGCCCATTGCTCCAAAATCAACACCAAGTCCATTCCTTCGATCAGTGACATCACATTGTTTTACCCCATGATGGACAACCATAAGAGCATCATGATAGCAAGGTGTATGATCACTTGGCATTTTGTCCAAGGGAGGAGTGATTCAGAATTGCTTTGCAGCACTTTGATCTTGATTTTTTTGATTTTTTTTATGTGGACGCTTTGACTGCTTTGGCACGCTCTTCTTGCTTTTTTTTCTCTCTCTCTCTCTTTTTAAATGCTTAATCCAGAGAAGCCGCCTATCTTCAAGCATGGGTGCATGTCTTTCTAGTGGGACCCCCTAGAATAGCATTGGTTCTTGAGTGAGTGCCTTTATTACTCTTCCATTTTTTGTTAGGTCTACAAGGATCTTAGGACAACCAGGTTGCATGGTAACTCCTACAAATGTCACTAAAGAGAATCCACAAGTTCCCTTGATGTCACACCCTGGTCATTCCCTCTTGGTCCATCCTTCTTTGCTTTGGGTATAATGAGCACAAAATTACTTTAAGTTTTAATGATATCAAGAATATCATTATACCCAGAGTAGAACCTCTTATTCATAGAATGGTTGGGTGGATGTGATGGGATTGATATCCAAATAATTAGTTACTCAAGACGTGATAGTAAAGAACAACACCTCAACCAACAAGTCACATGAGTGTTTTATTTATAGATGAGATTACCCATAAAAAGACAAAAAGATAAAACAATAAATAAATAAATAAAAAGATGAAACAATAAATAAAAAGATAAAATAACAAATTGAAAGATGAAAAAAATTGGAAAATAAAAAATTGTAAAATTAAAGAAAAGGAAAAAAAACATTTATTAATTCTGTTTGTTAGAATGGGGGATGTCCCCCATAACTGAACCTTTGATCATGGTGAGAATTAATAAATGGAAAGTGTGGATCCATGCATGTTGGAAATGTTGGGAATCGATCATATCCCAACCACTAGGTGTCTTTTGATGTGGTGGTTCACACACTTGACCATAATAGACATAGTGAGGTAGGTTATATGATGGGGTCATGGGATAAGGAACTAACCCACTATGGCGCCCTTGATCGTAAGATGGCATGCAAGGATCAATGTGTCCCCCTCTGTGGTTATATTCATTGGGCCGCATAGTTGTTGGAGTATTGATTGGTGGCCTTGATAAGATAACATGAGGTGTTGAGTTCAAGGAGAAGCATGCATCATAATGTTGAACTTGCACTGGGTTGGAAGATGCAGTGGGTTCAACATCATGCTACTTCTTTCTACGGCCATGCCTAAAGAAAGGGCACTTTTGAGTACTTCCATTGTTATTGACAATAGTAGCACAAGTACCATTCATAGGTTGGTGCTGTGGTGCAAAACCTTCTAGTACAATTGAAGGCGATGTAGAAGGAGGTGAAGGATGAGAATATTGTTGTTGAGAAAAAGTGTAAGGTACATGAGGTGGTGACCTTGTTAGAGAGGGTATGAGTGGATAGTATTCTAGAGAATGATAACGATGAGGTGAAGTAGAGGATAATGATCTAGTTGGAGAAACAGGGTGTTGAACATAGTAAACATTTGGCGTTGGGACATACAAAGGATATGGTCGGGTTGGTGATGGCCTCCTCCACGACTGGGGCTTTTACCACTGTGGTTGAACATGATATTTTTGTATGAAATCTGGATGTAACATTCCTTCCCAATGCTTATGTGAATGTGACAAAACTGGGCATTGGACTTTGAGGTGATTGTACAGACAGACGTTACATTGATATGTGAAGTTGGCAGTTGAGTTCTTATTCTTATTATCTTCTACCCTTTGTTTTGATTATTGCGCAGTGTCCTATCCTGTTTCTTAATTTGGCATAGTTTTACCTCTACTATTGTTAGCATATTCTCCATATTTTTTGTGCACCCATTCCATCATCTTATTAATCTTTGCCTTGATTTCATCTAGTGATTATTGCATTGGCAAGGGTAGAAATGGTTGCACTTCCTCAAGATGAGCTGATTTCTCCTCTTTATGGTTATGGAGCTTTGCTAATTCAAGATTTTGGTCCCATTGAGAGCTTTCAATATTCTCCCATTTAGCCATTTCTTCTTCTTCTTTTGCTACCCACTTAATAAGTTCTTGGAGTTGGTGGGTTTGTAGCTCATATAGTTGACCTTGGGCATACACTCCTAGGGTTTCCCTTATTTCATTACGGAGCCCATTCATGATGTGATACATTAGCCTTTCCTTGGAGAATCCATGGCCTGGGCATTTATTTAACAAAGAATAGTATCTTTCCAAGGTAGTGTCCAAGGTTTCATGTTGCCCTTATTTCCATTCTTGGATTTGTCTACTCAAGGCCAACACTTTGGCATAGGTTTGATATCATGCAGTAAAGAGTTCGACATTGTTGGCCAACTACGGATTGATTTTGGTTTTAACAATTTGTACCACACTTTTTCTTGGCCAACGAGTGTCATAGGAAAGAGCTTAAGTTTTGGCCACCCATTATCAATATTATTCCATACACAAGCATCATAGAAGGCTTGTATATGCTGTTGCGGATCTAAATCATAGCCTCCTATGAACTTGGGAAAGTTGTTTAAATCAAGCCTAGGTAGACAGCTTTCTTTGCGATGCCTACAAGATATTTGAATAGCCTCTTGTATAGGCATTAGGTTCTTAGTGGCCAGTAGGGGTTCATCATTACTAAGTAGGTTGTGAGTTTGTAAGTTGAGACGATGTTGTCCTTGTTCATGTTGGCGTTCTCGATTTTCTTTGTGAGCTCTATTTTTAGTTCTATGCCGATCCCTTGAAAGATAGTCATCCATGTCACGATTTGACGTTGAAGGAGTAGAGGAAGAGAAAGAACTGAAAAAATTGTCCTTACTTTTGTAAGATTTCCAATCATCCCCTAACAGATTCTTGTTAGTTATTGAAAAGTTCCTAGGCCTTTTAGGCCTCCTCATTCTATGGGCTGTCCCATCCTTACTAGAGGTTTTAGAGTTGGTTGACAAAAATCCTTGAGTATCATTAGGATACTCATGAACATATGGAACTCCTGCATAAAGTTGAGTACTCAAAACTTTTTCTTCATTCTATAATTCATTGGTTCTCCAATGAATTGCGTCACTAGTTGTGGCGTTAGCATAGTCTTTTGAGAGAGACATTGTTGTGAGTGGTGTGTGACTTAATTGAATTGAATTGAATTTCTTTTCTAAAGGATATATCGTTAATACTTGTTATAGCGATCTTGTATGATATAACTAGTCTAAATAACTAACACCATTTCTAGCAATAGTGCCAATGATGATTGGCGAGGCACCCCTACACTCAACCATATGAATACGAGTGTTGCACACACGATTCGGTCAAACTCTGCAGATAGGCTAGTTGTGGTATCTAGATAGTTACTTGTTGATCATGGTTCACTATCTTCCCATTTGGATTGGTATTTGCTTTGTCACGTATGGTTTAGTCTAAAGTGAGGTGTATGATGCAATCCTAAACTAGTGCTACTCCTAGAGGCAATAGAAAACAACTTTAATTAAGCTAGGAGGAAAATGGAGATAGAGTTAAGCTAATAGGACATAGGAGGAAAAGAATCTAAACTAGCCTAAGTACAATGAGCATCCATTGCTTAATCATCCATACATATCTTGGACCTTGTGTACAAATACTACTGGGATTACCAAGTATATATCCTAGGTATGCTACTAGGATACCAAGTAGTCACACTTAAATGCTCGTGATTAAGTCGTACTCATTCCACGTTTAACAACAAGGATAGAAGTTGAGGGTAAAGAAGTATTAATTAAGAAAGTAATGAATAACAATTAAATAATTAAACTAAGTGAATGCTACAATGATGAAGTAATCTTGATCTTTATTTCCGGTCATGTGTGTGTCCAAGTACATCACACTTGAATAAAGGTGCCATACAATTACAATCATCACACTGCGGGCATGCAGTAGGAGAAAAGCTTGAGAAGAACTAAAAATGAAAACTAACTTCTAATTGAACTACTGACTCCCTGACTCCCTGACTCCTTGCGCCTACATGTGTATTTATAGGCTCGCACATGAGTCACAATATCGTGTATCCAATATTGCTAGCCAGGCCGCGATATCGCGTACCCTATATTGTGGATCCAATACCACGAGTCCGATATTGGAGCCTAATGAATCATGATTCATCATCCACAAACCTACATATCCTTGTGATGTAGTACACAAAGGAATCAAGGTGATGTAGTTATTTTGTGATGGTTAAGATAACATGGATCCTGTAAAGATCTCCACACTCCTCTAATCCTTGATTTAAAGGAAAATAACCTTCAATCCACTAACAAAGCATGTTTTCCTACACAATTAAGAGTGCAAAGAATCTTACAAGTTTCATGCTATCTTAATCATTGCTAAAGAACTAGATGGCTTTCATTCCTTTATGTAATACATCAAAATGATATGTAAGCTTGCATACGAGCTTTAGTTCTAATGCTTAGGTCATCATCCTTATCTATTAAGTGGGGCTTAGGACTAGATGCATTAGAGTAGGAACACATCGTAGCTTTCTTAAGGTAATGATGCTTTTATGTGTATACTAGTGCATTTGAGTATGTTGTGTGTATGTTGCATTGGTTCGAACACTTATATAATTATAAAGGTATCATTGTGATGCTCCTAACCATGGATTAATGTATGACATGTGAAGTATGTACTTACATGTTCTTGAGGATGTTGAGGTGTACTCCATCTTGAGTTTACTTTGGAAGATTTGGCTACTTTTGAACTCTTGGATGATGCTGAGTGGTGCTTTTCCAAAGCAATATTGTTACATCGATGGGTATTTATAGTTTTCGAGTTCATAACAAAAGTGGAAAGACAATGCACCATATGAGGCAGTGGACTACTTAAGGTAGTACCAATGATGTATTACCAACCATCAAAACAAGTCCAAACTATAGATTTGAGTGCACATAAATAATCTTATGCATTCAAGCTTACATAAAGATACAAAATTGCCACTAGATGCCTCATTAATATTATGACAAGATTTCTATACAATCTTTTCTTGTTAAATCAAATGTTAGTCTGCTATTTTTTAAGTTGATATTTAATGTTCATGAAACAAAATGTAATGTTTGTCGAATAGATCTTTTGGGTCTCTGGACATAATAAAGCCATAGTTTTAGTTTCAGTTTTATAAATATAGACAAAACAAAGCAAATAGAGTTAATAATTTTATTTGAACTTCATTTTCTTTATGAAATCAAATAGGACTAAGTCTCCTTGCATCAACCAACAAAATTTTAGCTTTGTCAGCATTATTATCCACTTTACAAAGATTTTTCTCAAGCTTAAATATTAAAAAAATTTAAATAAATGTGGGGAAGTATAAATAAAGGAATGCTACAAGGAAGAACTTTATTATAGAATATGTAGTGCTAAGTGTGATAAAATAAGATGAGGTTGATGTATTAAAATTCAGCCTTGATTTTAAAATATTTTGAATTCTAAGTGACCACAACTTGATCATTGTACTGACCTAAATAATCGGTGTAAGGCTGGAAGGGAAAACAGATACCGAAAGATCGTTGGGTAGGCACAGCTGACCCTACCTTCACCTAAGGGCAAGCTAGAAAAGAGAACGAAGGCAGAGTGCCTTGGATGGTTTGCACGTAAATCAACCAAGGACTTCCCTGAGCGTAAGCTACGGCTAGCGCTAGGGTTATCATAAACAGTGTAAATGGAATGTAAACAGAATGCAAACAGCGACATGAAATGTAAACAGAGTGTAGAGCATAAACAGAGACTGAATTGTAAAAAAAGCGTAAACAAAGCTATATTGTAAACAAAGCGTAAACAGAGTAAACAATATAAATGAAAGGCAATAATGAAACTATATTGTATTGTTTAACAAGAGCATGCACCGGTCAAAGCATAGTTGCACGTGTGGATGGCAGGTCAAACACCGAGCCCCGAGGTGATGTGATGTGATGATGTGATGAAGTGCTTGGATGCCAAGAGTCAAGTATGCCAAGTGCCTAAGGATTGTTGGTTTTCTGTATGTTCTCAGAGTTGGCAATGTCTTCTCTTACCCCCCTGTTCATGTGAATTGACAAGGTATTTATAAGGTTGGACCAGGCTCGGGTGCAAAATTCTAAAATGGAATCAACGGTTGGGATTTAATAGGAAAACGGATCAAGCGACACATGTCCAATGGATAGTTGTGCATGAGTTGGATGTGTGTCGGCAAGCTACGTTCTTGACCACGTACATTGCATTTTACAACTCATGGGTTACTCAAGCCCATGAAAGTACATTTAATTTAGATTGTGAGGGATTGACATGCCCACAAATAGGGATTTACAATGAAATGTATAACAAAAGAAATTAATCCTGGCTCGCTTGACCATGGATCAAGTGCTACAGGATGTTGAGATGTTGATTTGAGGTTGTTCAAGGCATCTTTGTTTGACCAGGGCTTCCAAAGTGAGTTGATGTGCCTTTAGAGTCGAGTTGAGCTTCAATGTAGGTTGATTTATGGTCACACTGCACTCACGCCCAGCATGACCTCCAGTGTGTGTCTAGTGTCTAGCGTGCCCAATGTCCAGCGTGTGGACGCTACACTCACGCCTAGCGTGACCTCTAGTGTGAGTGAGAAAATCTTGAAATTTTGACACCATTTTTTGGATTCTGAAGCCTAGATTTGCTACCTGAATGTGTTTAACTCTAGAATCTAGAATCTGAGCTTGGATTTAAGTGGTTTTGGGTAGGTCATGCTGGCTATTTTGGGTAGGTCATGTTGTGGTCACGCTGCAGTGTGACCACAGCATAACCTGCAGCGTCACCTACAAACACCTGTGAAAACTTCCAATTTTTGACTTAAAATCTAAAGATTCTGGAGGCTGAAGTCTAGAGGTTGTCGATGGTGAGCCTGAAGATTGATTTACTCCTCTAAAAATTTGATTTTTTTGACTTGATTTGGAGGCTTCGAGAGTTGGGAAAGTTGGTCACGTTGGAGGTCATGCTACAACGTGACTACGGCGTGACCATAGTGTCCAACATGAATTGTCAGCGCTCAGCATCCAGTGTGAGTTCCCAAGTCAGCATGAATGCCATGCCTTAGCCAAATTTTGTCTCTAAAACTTTGAAAGGGCTTGAGTCGTTTCCATTTCAAAATGCTAAGCTGAAATTAGTGGTTTTTCATTGGCCCCTGTTTGTTGACATCTGGAGGAATTCACTCGAGAGGCATCGACAAAGAAGTGAAAAATACCATTTTTTACCAAGTACCAACATTAATCGTCAGCCCTTGTCCGGATTTCATCGCACTGTGTCCAGAAGTACATGGGATTGAGGGAATGTGGTTCAAGATGCAAGGGATTGTAACCAGGGGAAGTTAGGAATTGATCAAGGGTGATAACTACTGTTGGAATTGTGGGAGAGGAATGCTCTCGCATGAACAAGTTATGTCATTGGTCTTTGTCAAAAGCTGGGTCTTCAACAGACTTGGAACCAAGACATTAGAGGTGCATTCTTTGGAGAAATGGGACTCTCGTAGAGTATTTATGGAAGCCTGTTGTAAACAGCCAAAGCCACACGACGATGTATAACATGGTCTCTTTGAGACACAAGTGTAGTTGTTTTTTCAAGACGATTATCTTCTCACCTGGGGCTTGTATAAGAAGACCCTTTTTTATGCATTTTTCTCTTTGACCTTTTTGTTCTTTTTCTTTTTGTTTGTTTCTTCTTTTCTTTTGTTTTTGCTTTATTTTTCTTTTATTTTTTTTTCAATATTTTTGAGAGAGCTTGTTTTTTTTGTTGTGCTCGTGTTTGAGTGCTTGCATTTTTGCATCATGCATTGTGTGCTATGTTTTGCATTGCAACTGCTTAAAGATTCACAGTGTGCAACAATATATCAAGAGCTTTGGGGTGAATAGAATGTATCAAGGGGGAGTAATTGAATAGGATAATTGGGACATGATGGGGAAATAGGGAATGTATCAAGAGTAGGGAATGTACTTATGAACGGATTGATTAACCCAGTTACGTGCGTCAGGAAAAATGTGATAGCTTGTCGTCATGAACGCCTCAGGAGTGTCATCCTGCAAACAAAACTCTAAGAAGACAAGAAAACCACAAATGAAATGGTCAGCTAAGCACTTTAAACAAGAAGATGGAGTCACCATGTGCAATTTTCAAAGAAAATAGAATTATGAACAATATCAGCTTTGTTAGTGTCCATGAGACAAATCATGCAGCAAGTCTTCGTGGAACATGTACAGCTAGTTGTAGCAACACATCTTTTCAAGTTTTTGCCTGGTCATTGATGATGTCATCAATTTATAGTCTTAGCATACTGTTGCAGGTTAGTTTCATGTTGTAACCCCTTGGACGGAGCCAGTTTAGCATCGTAGCAGACGATGCCTTGCTACTTTATAGACATAGTGGACTGTGAAGAGGCAAACCAATTTATAGTCTTAGTGGACTCTGCATGCCAGTTTATAGTTGTAGCGGACTATTCTGTGGTATCAGTTTTAAGTCGTGATGCCAGGACTACTCTATGGTATCAGTTTTAAGTCGTGATGTCAGGACTACTCTGTGATATCAGTTTTAAGTCGTGATACCAGGACTACTATGTGGTATCAGTTTTAAGTCATGATGCCAGGACTACTCTATGGTATTAGTTTTAAGTCGTGATGCTAGGACTACTCTGTGGTATCAGTTTTAAGTTGTGATGCCAGGACTATTCTGTGGTATCAGTTTTAAGTCATGATGCCAGGACTACTCTGTGGTATTAGTTTTAAGTCGTGATGCCAGGACTACTCTATGGTATCAACTTTAAGTCGTGATGCCAGGACTACTATGTAGCTCAAGTTTGTCAGACATAGTACTGTTTCAAGTACAAGTGGTTTGTAGGATTGGCGAACTCGTTTCCGTCCATGTCAGCAAGTTTGAATGCTCCATTATTGTATGCCTTGGTAACCAAGTAAGTCCCTTCCCAGTTAGCTGAGAATTTATCTGGATGTTCACGGGCGGTCTTAAGGACTAGATCTCCTTCTTTGATCGGGCATTTATGGAGATCATGCTTGTGCCTTTGCCTCTGTTATTTTTGGTACCATTCAATTTGATCAAGCGTTCGTACACATTCCTCTTCTACCGAATTGAGGTCAGCAATGCGCAATTCATTGTTTTGACCTTCATCGAGGAGGCCAGAGAGAGCTATCCACAATGAGGGAACCTGAAATTCTAAAGGTAAAACAACTTTAGATTCGTACACTAGACTATATGGAGTTTTACCTGTGGATATTCGATGTGTTGTTCTATAAGCCCATAATGCATAGACCAATTGTTCATGCCATCATTTCTTGCTCTGATTCAACATTTTTTTGAGCATCATGATGATAGTTTTGTTTGTAGCCTCCACTTGACCATTTCTCTGTGGGTAGTAAGGTGACAAAATGCATGTTTAATGCCTAGACTTTCACAGAAGCTTCCAGTATCTGCACTGCTGAACTATGGCCCATTGTCAGTAACGATGGTCATTGGAATACCAAAACGGGTCACGATATTTTCCATTATGAAAGTGCAAATGTGTTTTGAGGTGGTCTTCCTAAGGGGAATAACTTCTACCCATTTTGTGAAATATTCAGTTGCAGTGATAATAAAGTTGTGTCCTGCTAAACATGACGGCATTATCGGTCCAATTAAGTCTAAACCCCATTTTTGGAATGGCCATGTGATTTGTGCTATATGCAGTTTGCTGGGTCACACATGTATTAGGTTACCATGCTTTTGGCAAATGTCACATGTTCTAATCTTGGAGATGCAATCGTATTCCATGTGTGGCTAGTAGTAACCTAAGCACCTAATCTTTGTTGCCATTGCTTTAGGTGTGATGTGTCCTCAACAAAGTCCTTCATGGGTTTGTTCTATGATCTTTTGACCGTCAGTGCTACTAACGCACATTAGCAGAATACCTTCATTTGATTTACGACACAAGGTGTCTCCTATTAATGCGTATTGGAAGGAACGTTTCCGTACGACATCTTTTTAAGCATTTGTCAAGTATTGTGGAGGTTCACGTCTTAAAAGGTACTGTTTTATGTCATCGTACCATTCTATTGCATGTGTTGTACTAATGGATGCTATAGGTACCTCATATAGAGTGTTAATTATAGGTTTGGCACAACTTGTTATAGAGCTTGGAAACACATGGAACATTTTGGGTGTTATGTTTAAGGCTAGTGTAGCAAGTGCATCAGCAACGGTGTTTTCGCTTCTGGGGACATGTTGTAAATTCGTTTCTACTAGTTTTCTCAGCAGATGTTTGGTCAAATCACAATATGGTTGCAAATGGAGATCTTTGCATGAGTAAACCTCAGTGACTTGATTAATGACTAATTGCGAATCCCCCTGAACTACAAGGCGTGAGATTCCCAAATTTAATGCTACTTGAAGGCCTCTAAGAAGACCTTCGTATTCTACCACGTTATTGATGTAAGGAAAGGTTAAGCGGTAGGCGAAAGGTTGGATTTCTCCAAAGGGGTATGTTAAAATAGCTACAGCACTTCCTCCTCGAGAGGTTGAAGCCCAATCAAAGTAGAGGATTGCCTCGTAGTTATCAAGTACGGTGTCTACACTATTAACATTTTCATCTGGGAATTCGGGGTTTATTGTTGCTTGATCGTGCATCAGTGAGATGGTTAATTGCGTGGCTATTGCTTAACCTTTTGTGGAAGATTGAGCGACATAGTGCAAGTCAAACTCTGCGATCATCGCTTTTCACCTAGCTAATGTACTTAACTCATAAATGTTATTAGTGATGGCATAGAGAACATTATCCTTGCAAATGATGTAAACCTGATTACGGAAGAGATAATGTTGCCATTTCTTCAAAGAGAAGACGAGGGCGAGGCATGATTTTTCTATGTCATTGTATCATTGTTCATAGGCTATTAAAGCGTGGATTAGATAATATACAGGGATTTTGCCTCCATCCTGACATTTTTGACAAAGCATGGATGCAATGGAGGAATCAAAAGTTGCAAGGTAGATGTAAAAAGGTTTGTCACTTTGTGGAGGATAAACAGTTGGTAGTTGAGCCAACTCTTGTTTTATGTTCTCAAATGCTTCTTGGCATTGTTGAGTCCATTGGAAATGTACATTATTTTGTAATAGATGTTGCATGGGACTCAACTTATCTGTCAGCCTTTCAATAAAGCATCTGATAAATTGAAGTCTATCTTGGAGGCCACATAGTTCAGTGAGGTTTCTTGGAGGTTGCATATTGGTTATTGCTTTAACCTTATCGGGGTCTACCCATATCCCTGTTTCAAAGACTAGGAAACCAAGAATTTTGCCCATTTTAACACCAAAAACACACTTCTTTGGGTTAAGCCTAAGGTCATATTTGAGGCAACATTTAAGCACTAGGTCTAGATCTTTTGCATGTTGTTTAGTTGTTTTAGATTTGACCGCGATGTTGTCAACATAATCATTGAGCAAATTGAGCATGTAATCACTAAATATGTATGTCATTACTCGTTGATATGTGGCATCTGCATTTTTAAGGCTGAATGACATCATTGTATAACAGAATGTCTCCCAAGGTATCATAAAAGTTGTCCTAAGTTGATGTTCTAGATTGATTCTTATTTGATTGTAGCCCAAAAATATGTCCATGAAGGACAATAGCGCATGCCTAGCAGTTGTGTCAATAAGTTGATCAATACTAGGTAACAGGAAATCATCTTTTATAGTGGCTACATTGAGATCATGAAATTTGATGCATATGCGTATACTACTGTTCTTCTTAGGAACTACAACAATGTTTGATACCCAATCGAAATAATCAATAGCTCGAATGAAACCGACTTGGTATAGCTTTGTGATTTCAGCGCGGACAGCTAATGCAACTTTGGGTCTAACTTTTCATGCTTTTTGTTTCACTGGTTTAATTTTTCATCAAGAATAATGTTATGTTGGATGATCTAGGGATTTAGTCCTGGCATGTCTGTATACGACCATGCGAACATTTTTATGTTGTCTTTTAACACCTGGGTGTTGTCGCCTACGAGTTGTGAGTGTAGTAAAGCACTCAATCTCAATGTTCTAGTTTCACCATTGACTATGGTAATGGGGATTTCAACCAGAGGATCTTCAGTGATATTGTTAGCTTCTAGATCTAGAGTTTTAGCCACGTTTTTAGGCCAGTCTAATGTTTCTTGAGTGAAGGCTATTAAATCGGTATAGGTGAATGGATTTAGATCCAAGGATTCTAGGTTGATCCGTATGGTCCACTGAGAGACAATGTTGAGAGGATGTTGTTGGTGGCCATGGTGTTCACTCCTGCCAATTAAAATGGGAGCGACGTAAGAGACACTCCCTCAGTAGGAGAGTTACAAAGTGTAAACGAACATAGGATAATTAAATGGTGTACTGAAAAAATTAGGAGACGCGGTGGAAGTCATGGCAGTATAAGGCCATACTGGGCCATATGGCAGTTTAAGGCCATACCAGGCCATATGTTGATTTGCCATTTGAACTGAGTGCATGCACTATTTTAATTTTTTTTTTAAATTTTTCACTTTTAAACTCTATATTTAAATTTAAAATTTTCGAGTGGACAATAAGGTCATGGAGATTTTAAAGTTTTATGAAATTTTAGATTGTTTCCAAATGTTTATGTATATTTATTTTCATTGATTTTCTGCACTTTCCTCCTTTGTTCATAAGAAATTTTGGGCCCAATTTTGGGGGATTGGAATGATAAGGAAATTTTGGCAAGCATAAGGCAAATATGGTATGAACAACAACATGTAGTTAAAATGAGAAGAGGAATTAAAATGAAAAGGCCAAAAATTAAATAAATAAAATTAAATAAAATTACTAGGGAGGGATAGAAAAGAGAATTTTGAAAAAAAGAAAACCTAATTTTTGTCATCGTGAGTTGTTGGCAATTAGGAGAGCAGCGTGACCTTCCTAGAGTGCATCGTGAGCCAAGGCGTTAGCGTCAGCATCAGTGTGACCATGAAAGACAAAGGCAAGGGGAAAGCAATTGGGGGCTAGGGAAGAAAGAAGGAAGCCCTAGAGTTCATGGAGGAGAGTGAAGAACTCCTCCAATGTCTCCCCCAAGTCAGGATTCCGATGTAGAAGAAGGCTCTGCACAGGTAAATTCTTTGCCCCCAATCTTTCTTTGGCATTTCTGCGAGTAGCGTTACCTAGAGCTAGAATTTGTGGTTGCGATTTTTGGGATCTTTGATTTTATGGCAAGAACATGAACATCGTGAGCTGTGAATTTTTGGTTTTAGCCAGGGAGGCAGGGTTTCAATCTTTCCCTTTTTATTTCTCTGATTTTAGGGCTTCTTATAGCATCACTACTGTGGGGAGGTTGACGTGAGCCTAGAATTTTTCTGTTTGCCTTCTTGGCATCATGAGTATCTTGAATTTTTGGTTTTGGAGACTGCGTGACCTATAATTCTTGGTCAGGGTTTTTCAATTTCTGAAGAGTAACCTGGGTTATAGAATTTTGGCTCTGGGGCAGTGTGACTCCTTGGATTTTTCAGCTGCCAGGGCAGCATGACTTTGTTGGAAGGCTGGCAGTAGTGTAACCTAGGATAAGGGCCTAGTGTGACTACAAAACTTTTGGATTTTTTGGGAACTCCGTGACTACAATTTTGAGTTTTTGATCCCTAAGCAGCATGACCATGGAAGTTAGTTTTTTTTCTTTTTCGCCCTTGCGGCAACGTGACCTAAATTTTCGATTTTCTCCCTGGGCAGCGTGACCTAATTTCTTAGTTTTTCTCCTTGGGCAGCATGACCTGATTTCTCAGTTTCTTTTTTTCTAAGGAGCAGCGTGACCATGGGTTTTGAATTTTTGCCCAAGGCAGCATGATTTTGAATTTTCAATCCTGGGCTTTTCGTGAATACGTTTAATGATTTTTAAATTTTACATTTTTTATTATTTTTCTGGGATTTTAAACATGGATATTCTCTTAAATCGATTTTAATGTACCCCAGTAAGCATAAGATTACTTTAAATAGATGTTAGTGTCCTCATCTCATGGGGTGGTATATTTGTTTATGTGATTTTTTTTTTTGGTTTTAGGTGATGTTGATCTATTGTTAGTTCTTGGATTTTTCACTTACCCAATGTTTTGATTATGTGTAGGGGATCTAAATCTTCTCTCCTCGTTATTGAGCTTGTTGGGGGTGCTTGGTTGGTTTGGCATCCTTGGGCCAGACACGCCTGTCTATGACATGCGAATTGGACCCCATGTAATATGGTTTCGTCCCAGTGCTAGTTCATTCTTGTCATTTATACTACAAAATTTTAGTATTGTTATATGGTCTCATCTAAGTGAACAGATGGCTTGTGATATTATTGAGATCGTTTTGCCCGAGGCTACACAAGACATACTAGCCTTCATCATTGACATCAATGAGGGACTTTTTAGAGTGGAGGGAGGCCTTGTTGAGGGTTCTAGATCCACTCATCCTTTAACCCATGTGTGGGAGCTACCTTCTTGTAGTCATTACAACAATAACAACACACTTTTCCTAGCTCTTCGTGCGCATACCTTATTTCAGAACCCACCCGGGATGGTATACAAAGTGGACAGGTATGCTCCTTTGTGACTTACTTTAACTTGTGATTTCTTTTTAATTTTATGTCATCATCTAAATGTGCATGTTGTTTCCCTATGTAGGCCCCATTTTGATGAACATGGGATACATGATGATGATGATGGACTTACTTTAGTGCACACAACGCTAGAGAATTTTATGGTGGGCCCCATTCTTTGTGTCACAATGTTAGACCAGACCAAGATGGCCCTTGTTAACTTCCACAAGAAATTTTCAAGAGCCATTGAGCATTTCCAGGCCTGCAGTTGGTTACATAAGGATTGGTCTCCTAATGGGCCAATCCTTCCTCAAAGGATTGATCCTGTGCCCACATAGCCTTCACTAGCCATAGATGGTAAGTGACCGCACTTTAGACTCCATTTTTCCTTTTTTGTTGCATCATTGGTGTGTCATGTCCCCTTTCTAACCTTTCTCGCTCTATGTTTGTCTTTTACAGCAGTCATTCCCCTTGAAAAAGTTACTATTACTACAGGGTGTACTAAGGCTATGCTCTTTACAAAGTACGGGGAGGTAGAGCAATTACAAAAGTGGTTACAGAAGCGAGCTTCTAATTTGATTATCAGTCACCTCACCTGGGCCGATTTGATGGACCTATTTACAACCTTGACTCCTAGCGTTCCGACTGCTAAGATGGTTACGATTGTTGACTCTTTCAGTGGTGATGCTTCTTGTTTTACCACATAGGTTTGGGGAGTAAAGGTATCATTCCACCTAACCACTGAGTTTCTTTCCGATCTTTTTGGCATTCCCATGGATGGTGCCATGGTAGCCATGGATAGGGCAACTAAGGATGGATAGGTCATAAGGGAACTTGAACAGTGATTGGGTTTCTCTAAGGGCCCCAAGGGTTTGGCCATGCGAGAGGATACCTGATCTACAGAAGTGAACTTCCTATATCCTCTCTTTCGGGCGTAGGCGTTTCCCAAATCTATTTCTCAAGGAAGAATCCTTGGGATTGAGTCTGTGTGTGTGATGTGTGCAGTTTTGGAGACATGCATGCAATATAATTGGGCAAAATTTCTAGGTTTTGGCCTTCATGGGGAAATTATCAGGTTACATTCAAGCATTCATGCAAAATCCCATTTCACCTTTGCTTTCTTTGTAGGATACCTGTGTAGGTTCACTAAATTCCTAGTAGTTCATTAGGATAACCACTACATTTTGAGAGACCGTTCGCAACTATCCCATCCTTGGATTCACCACTTGTATAGCACCACTCGATCCCAGGACCCGCCTGAAGAGATTGAGGAATTTGTATCGATTACTAGTGGAGGTATGGCTAGCCGTTCTTATCATTCTCATGACAGCTTGGGATTGGAACTGCCTAGGTTACGTGCATTTGTTAAGAGGGGTGAACGCTTAATTAGTGAGACTGTTGGAAAATCCAAGGCAAAGGTGAAAAGGAAGGAGCATGCAAAGGAACCTGCCCCAGACGTGAGACCTCCAAGGGCGAAGAAGATCCGATTTATATTGCCGATGGAGGATAAGTGATTTATATATTTTCTTTTTTTGTTTATATTGCTATTGGATATACCTATGAGCTATACTAACTTTAAGGTTCTATTGTTATTTCAGAGGAAAGTCCGAAGAAGGAGAGAGAGGTCCTAGCTCCTATACCTGAGGAGGAAGGAAAAGAAAATGAACAAGCGATTGAGGAAGGAGAAATTCTTGCCCCAAAAGAGGAGGATATCACAAGAAACGTAGGGACAAAGCTTGAAGAGGCCTTGGATGCACTTAGGAATTCAAGTGATGAATGGGATGTCCTTGGTGGTTTCTTTGATGGATCTTTGCAGCTTGGTGATCCACCCAGGCTAGACAGCAAAGGTCTTTTTGGTATGTTCCTCTTTAGCTCAATCTATATTCTACATCTTTTGAATTTTTATGTGTTTTTTTTGATTATTTTGACTATTTTGGAGTAGATGCTGGAATTCCTGAGGCACCTACATCCGAGATGCTGCGTCAGGATCACAGGTTCCAATTGAAGAAACCTCCCCTGTCCTTCCCACATCATTTTCCCTGTTAAGGCCATGGCTTGAGATGCCTAGCAAAATGGATTTTGTTATAGGCATTGTTGATGAGGTGGTTACCCACTTGCAAGAAGCTCATCCTGAACTAGGTGCGTGTACATTACATGTCATGCTAAGCGTCTGGTTTTACTATGTTTCTTTGTGTTTATTTTCAATCATCCCTAACTTTTGTGTGCACTTGCAGGTGCTAGACTCCAGTGGGATCCTTTTGAAGCTACCCACATTGATGCTCTTCTTGAATTACTAGGGGATATCGAGCAAGTCCCAAGAAAGATCTACGATGCGGTTTTTGGTTGTGTCATACAGAATGCCAAGACAGTTTGGACCCTAAGGTGTTCGACTGAGCATCTATGGGATGAGGTTCACACACTAAAGGAGACATTAGCAAAAGAGAGAGATGAGAAAAGAGATCTTCAGTCCCGTTATGACTTTGCTGTTGCTAGGTTGTCTGGTGATAGCACATGGCGCTCATCTGAAGTTACCTATGCACGTTATTGGATGATTTTGAACAGTAAAGTGTAGGCTACACGGGACTTAGCAGAATAAAAAGTGCAGATAGATTTGTTGAACAGGAAGTGTCAAGATTGAAAATCCTTCGCTACCAAAGTACGGAAGTGGGGCCAAGACCAAAAGGACCACAAGAATCAGTACAAGAAATGGTTGAAGGAAGAGTTAGTTGAACATCATCAGGCGGAGATGTTCATCGATGAGTTAGATTTGCATCCTTCTTATGACAGGATTGTCAAGTGCACCATGGTGGGGGATCTCTGAAGAGAATGATTACCACCACCTCTGGGGAGACTGCGATAGGTGTGTTCTCTCTTGAGCACCCTACTTGGACCTTGGTGGACAAAGGCAAAGCACTCGTCGGCATTGATCTTGGCTTGGAGGAGGATTGACCAAATGTGCCCGAGAAGGAGATTCTGCGACATTTGGAGACCAACTTAGGGCCTTCCTCACTTATGAGTGTTTTATTGTGACATTTATTTTTTGTATAGTTTTTTTGTTTTCATTGTTAGTGTTACTATTTTTCTAATTTTTTGTGTTTATGTCTTGCTTTATTACCCTTACCTGTTTTGTTTTGTTTTTTGTTTTCTGTTTGTAGGGACATGTTAATGATGGAGCTGGCCCTAGTGGAGTGGGAGCAGATGATGAAGAGGATTTTGGGGATTAGCCCCATCCATGAGCTTTATGTTAGTCAAGCTTAAGCCGTTACATGTTTTTAGATTTTTGGATGTTTGAAAGAATGTATGAAGACTGATGTAATGGCCTAAATTTAATTATGGTATAAAATGGTTGCATTCCTTTGTTACTTTGATGTTCTATATAAATATTTTTGTTATTTTTCATGTTTTTTATTATTTTTCTTTGTTTTCTTGAGTATATGTGTGCAACTAGATGTAACATAAATCTTTAAAGTGTAAAGCAAGATATAAGGCAAATACTTGAAAAATAAGGCAACGACCATGCATGAATTTAAATTAAAACTTGTAACTTGTAACCGAAAATTCAATGTAAAATGACAGGAGTTCGTGAATCTGTAACTTGTTGACTCTAGTTTAAAGCCATTTCGGGCTGGGTACATCAGTTTATAGTCATGATGGACTATTGCATCTGTTGTTAAAGAAAGAAAGGATTACCAGTTTTATGCCATGGTGGGCCAAAGGTAGTAACGTTTTCAAAAAATTTTAAATGGAACCGACCATTTCTGACCGTGGCTAGTTTAATGTCATTGTGAACATTTGTTTGTAGTTTAACGTCATTTTGGACATGTGCTAGTTTAACGTCATTTCGGACATGTGGTGTTTAACTCTATTTATTGAGTTGCTTTTTGATCTTTTGTAGTTTAACATGTGGGTTTGAGCCT